>VZRE01013995.1:92212-123997 GCA_013396775.1 Cephalopterus ornatus
TCCTCTCCTCCTCCTCGTCCTTCTCCTCGCCTCCCCTGCGCCGCCGCGGCGCCCGGCTGCCCAGCCGTGCTGCTGCGCGCCCCGGAGGCTGCCCAGTTCCTGCGGCAGAGGCAGCGGCGAGCCTACCAGATCTTCGAGGAGACTAAGCAAGGGCACCTGGAGAGGGAGTGTGTGGAGGAGCACTGCAGCAAGGAAGAGGCTCGGGAGGTGTTTGAGAACGACCCGGAGACGGTAAGGGCGCACAGCCACCGGGGAGATTTGGGGTGGGTTGTTCAGATCTGCGCTCCCGCCCACCCTCTATCCATCAGCGGTTAAGTACCAGCTGCCGGCACAAGTGGGTGAGCCGTCGAGAGGAGGAGGACTCAGGGCCATTAGGTGAATGGAAGGCAATTAGGAAGACACACTAGTACTCAGCCTGCACGAGGGCAGTCAGGGCTGTCGGGTTAGGAGTGCCTCGGTGAGCGTGGTCTGGGTTAGCAGCTCGGCCTGGCACCTGTTCACCCATGGTCTAAATCCATGAAGCGAGACCAGCGTGATATAATGATACAGCTTCTCTGTCTGGATGCGTTACCACTGCTTTACTTCAGCTTCCCATCCCAGCTGTATTTAAAGTCTCTTTAATGTTGTGGCATATGTCACAACAGGCATATGTCACTCAGAAGAAGTATGTCCTAACCACTCATAAATCCCTTGGGACCATATTCAGCTTGGTCAGCATCCTGGAATCAGTAGGTTCAGGACCCGCCACTACAACAGCAGGAGAGCACACGTGTGGGAATGTGGTATTGCTGCACTAACAGGTGTGGATTCACACAGTTACAGAATGCACATGCACACTCTTTTCCAGTCTTATCAAGGCTGACTTTCACTTCAGTCTTCTCACTTTGAGCAGCACGTGAATGCTTTACTAAGCTTGGCTTATTCTTCTAGTCACTTTACGCCTCCTCTCAACACTGTTTTGGATAGGTTCTTTTCATTGCAGAGATTATCTGGAATTGATTTAGCAGTGGGAAGTGGATTTTCTTGGTGTTCAGATTGAACCTGATACTGCACAGCATGTTCCTGTTAAATGGTATGATGCTTTAGGGAGAAGATAGGACAGAAAGAGAGAGAGAGAGAGAGAGAGATAGCACGTGTGTGTGTGTGTGTGTGTGTATGTACACAGAGACACACAAACCATAGGCAAGGGAGGGACTCAACTGAGGAGATGTTTTATGCTTCAGTCAGACAAGTCTTGACATGTGTGCTTCATTAGCAGTCTCAGCACTGGATATACAGTGCAGTAGCTTGTTGTCACAAGGCAGTATAAGTACAGCAAAAACATTATGATGGATTTTTGACAATCTTTATTTTTGAGATTAATGTGGAGCACTTGCCCAGGCAGTGTTTAATGTTACACCTCATATGTGTATGTGTAGTCACATCTGCACACAGCAGTGTTTGTGTTATTCTGCAAAAAGTGAACTACAGCGGATAACTGTAATGTGGAGATCGTGGCTGGCACAACTGTTTCCATATTCATGTTGAGTAATACAACTTTAAGTATAAATATTCACCACATAGCAGCGAATGCAGGGAAAACTATAAGTGTGATTTTGTAGCATTCTGGAACAAAGGTGATCTGAGGTCACTGGTTTTACTAACTGGCTTCTGGCCAAGAAAGTAGCTGAAGGCGATGCATTGATAGATCAGTTTAGAGGGTGGTACACTGTGTAAATATGTTTTCAACAATATTTGATAAACATTTTGTAAATTGAAAAAAATGTATAGTTCTACTGTAATGATATAGTGAAACCATTTTGGTTTAAAATATTTTCATGTATAATACAAATTCTTTAAGATATAGTCATGCCACATAAGCATGTTTTGTAAGACAATGCCAACTTTCTGTCATTGCAAATCATTTGGATTTTTTTGGTGCATTTCCTTCATTATTGCTGCTTGGTTTCACTCAGTTCTTAAAACCACTGAAGAAAGGCTAGATGGGCTTCTAGTGTCTGTGCCCCCTTGCTTATTTGACATATCCTTCTAGACCAGGACTCTTATGTCTTCAGTGACAGAAGATCCTATCTTTTCTGAGACACAGACCTCCCAAGAGCTGTTAAGTTGCTTGTTATGTGCAGTGTGTCCTACTCCTTGCCATAACTTTGCTTCAGTTTGATTGAGAAGCAAGTGTGCCACCACCTATCAGGAGGATTTATGGCCTTTCCTATCCATTTTGCAATCAGTATGTGACTGCTGTTCAGTAGCAGTTTTCTAATGCAAGGTGGCAGAGGTCATGTATGTGGCTGTTACTACTCTGCATGGGAAACTTCAGTGCTTTGAAAGGCATAGGTCATTGCTCCTCCAGCCAGATCTGTGGATTTGATGGACAGAGTATTAATACACAATGGAAGTGTTTCTTAAACAATAGGGAGTTATTGTGCTATCATTTCACTGGTGCTGTGTTGTGTGTCCAGTCCTGGTGACTGACAGAAGAAGGAAGCTAGCTGAGACAGACTTGACTCAGGAAAGACAAAATTTGCTGCAAATCACCAGACATTTTGAAGAATTACAGTAACTGCAGTCATGGTTCAGCGTGTTGTCAGGCTGCAGCTGATCCATGCTGGTAGAGTGAGTTTTTATTGACCAGGGAACTGTACAGATTGCTGTTGAAAGAAGATGATTCTCTGTAGTTAGGAAGGCTGAAATTTTTGCGTCTGCCTGCTGAACCTGGTCACAGGGATTAACTGCTTAGGTTGTAGCAGAAAGAAACAGCCACAGCCCCTTTTACCCCATGCTAAGCGCTATGGCTTAGCCTCATAGCAGGCAAGCCATGGGGAGCACATCAGTACATTGCTCATCTATGCTGTTGCATCTCCCAGGTTTTATTCTTTAAAGCACAGATGAGCATCAGTGTAGGCATTTGCCTGTTTGCTGTCCCATGGGAGAAATGGTCTTGCATCCTTGACAACTGAAGGTTACTTTGAGGTTAGTTAATAGCTTCTGTGTTCAACCTCAAGAAATGTTTGTGATGTGAGACCAAAAGTGTTGTCCCTCTTCCCTTTTCCTCTCCATTAGATGCTAATGAAATGTGTGAATCTTCCTCATAAACCTTACCATTCTTAACTGTCCTGTGGTTGTGTGAAGAGAATTTCAAGGCCTAACTTCAAGACCTATTACCTAAAGATATGATAGAAAATTCCATTAATTAATTCTGTCAAACAGCCCCAGAAGTTGAGGTAAGATGAAGCAAGGCTGTAGCGTAGCCTGCATGATGCTTCCCAGGTAAAACTATATCCTGACACAGTCAATTATAATATCTAGCCAAGAATAACATTGTACGGAAAGATACCTATTTCCTGGACAGACCAGTATATAGAAATGAAATGTCCCATGTCTATATCCAAGCCCCCTTTTTCTGTGCCTTCCAGTTGTTTCAGTGATCAGTTTTCCAAAGCAACATCTGCAGGCCTAGTCAACAGAAGATGCACATTCACTGAAACCTAAATGCGGGTGTTGCCATATGTGCAGTTACTTACATCAACTGCTAAGAATAGTGTATTAGGCGGGTCTAAATAGCCATTCATTTGCAGGCCAGTGCAGCTTTTGTCTTTTATGTTACGGAAAATATAAATATCAGCTCACTCAGACTAGAGGAAGGAAGATCAATTGAAATATTTTTAGATTGGATTTTTTTTTTCTTTTTAGGAGGCAGAACAATACTCAGTCTGTGCCATTTGTATGACTATACATGGTAAAAACAAGTATGTGCCTGGGTTAATGAGTCTTGCAGCCTACTTTTTTCATGAAGCTGATTATAACATCCTTAAATACTGTTGCAGAATTCTGGGATGGTTCCTGTTTTATAATTTCATTTATGCTAGAGGTGCCAAACAGAAAAATTAAAAGATAATATGGTGAGGAAAAAAAAGAAGGATGAAAAACATGTTCATGGGAGGTATGAGGACTGTTTCTAAGCATGATCTATTAAAAAGATATGCTATGTGTGATAGATGGGACGAAGTTGCAAAATATCTTGGATACAGAGATAAGAATGTTATCTTACTTAACATGTTGATGAGGCCTTATAAAAAGCAGTACTGCAGAAATATTTGACCTTGGTATGCAGTCAAGGTATTACAGCTTGTTAAGTGACTGATAAACTACTCTGGAATTTGGTTGACCTGTTCTAAAAATCTGGTCATCCAAGCATGTAAAACAAAGGGCAGGAGGGATTGTATCTCCTGGTGTTCTTGGAAACATTGGATTTCACTGAAGAAAAAATACAGCAAAAAGTGCCCTTGTGGAAGGAGTTTCTCTGTTTTGAAAGGCTCAGCTCAGGGAACGTGTTTGAATGCAGGCTCTTATCATTTGGTACCATAGTTTATCCATGCAGCATCTGTCCCTGCACCTCTTGCTAGTTGTTGTTACTGCTGAAGAATTACTGGTCTTCCTGCAGCTTGCCATAGAAATTGCCATGCTGAATACATCAAAAGGTGTTAGTCACACCAGAAACGCTGATGTAGGTCAGCCTGGCCGCCTGTGTTTACTGTTTATGGATTTGGTCCTCAGTAGATTACTGTGGAAAGCCAGCTGGTTTTCATGTGCATGCAGAACGGACATCTGATTCATAGGCAGGCACTTGAAAAGTTCTCCTGTTTTTTGAGGGACTTGCAAAATGCTATTAAAACCTACAGCTTGTCAGATACACAAAACACTGGCAGAGAATCACAGGGTAACTTGCAACTGAAGAGTTATCTAGTCCACTCTCTCACTCGTGGCAAGGGCAGCACTAACACCAGATCAGGCTTTTTGGGGCTTTTTGCAATCCTGTCTTGAAAATTACTGATCCTAACAAAACATCCAACAATGTCAGCATTCTTTCTTCTAGGCTGGGTTTATTGAGAAGCTGAAATGCAGATGAAGCAACATATAGGATGTGATAATGGTCAGTTTGGTTGATATTCACAATGTTGCTAGCTCACTTGGTTTTATTTCTTTATATAGTCCATGGCATGACATGGTCATGATAACACAGATGAGCTGCATGCATGGACTAGGGTCATCCAAACTTTACTCTGATCTTTTAGGAAGGATGCTTGTCAGGCAACATTTAGGTATTATTTCTAAGAATAACAAGGTAGATACACATTTGTAAATACTAATGATAAAAGTATGAAGGCATGTAGGGGGAGGAGAGGAGTTATTGGGAGAGTAAAGCAGTGTAATATTTCTTTGAGTAATTTAGTGCATGTTGTGTAGTCTAGACATGAAAAATACTGATATCATCTTTAGATACAGATGTCATCATCCCTGTATAGAATATTCCTTTCTAGATCCAGGCAAAAATCTGGGTTTATTTGCTGTGACTGT
Source organism: Cephalopterus ornatus (assembly GCA_013396775.1). Taxonomy (NCBI): domain Eukaryota; kingdom Metazoa; phylum Chordata; class Aves; order Passeriformes; family Cotingidae; genus Cephalopterus; species Cephalopterus ornatus. The sequence goes on from VZRE01013995.1 coordinate 97,568, forward strand.
TCTTCTCAATATACTGATTTGCTTTGACATTTTGGCAGAGCATGGAGAATGGGCTAGATTTATAGCTGGTATAAATGTCTTTATCTCTTCTTGTTGGTGCAGAGGGAGGGAAAGAGTTACTGGAAAACTCTGTGCTGATGTTTTAACCTGCTTGGACTCCGTACATGGAAGAATGGATTACTAGGCACAGTGGTACCCACTTAGTAGATTTTGAGAAAAAAAGTACGGGGAGATTTAGACTTCTGTCCAGGAATGGCTTAAAGGAGAGAAGAAGGAAGTAGAAAAATTTGCGTGCCAGGTATATGCCACAGTGGCATTCCAACTCTGCTGGGATGAAATCTGGGTGTCCCACCAGGTGTTCTCCCTTCCCTTTCTTCCTTCTCCCTGTAGTTTCTTATGAAGGACATGGGAGCTTTGTACCAAAATCCAGTGAGTCTAACTGATCTGGAATGCAAAAAGATTGGAACTGTAGACCAGGATGCATCTGTCTACTTTGTGGAACAGACCCAGCATTTGTTTGTGGTAGTGCTGTGCAGTAGCAGGAGGGTGACAAAAATACTCCTGCCTACCTTAGAAAGCAGATTATACGTTTATTGGCTAAATGCTGCTTTATCAAAAGTTACTAGAAGGGTGAGCAAAGTTTGCTGTTGGTGGAAGCAGACACAGCTCCATCAACTCTGCTGGACTTCTGCTTGCCTAATCAGTATCTGTTGCCACTCATGTCAGTGTAGCCCAGAAACTGAGAATAGACATGGAAATAGTGACACACTGCATCACAAAAGTACTACATGCTAAACCTCCTGTGCAGCAGTAGGGAAGGAACAAGAGATAACAAAAGTGGTTAATATTACACTGAGGGGCTATTTTGAGATAGGATGGAAAAAGAATGCCGCTAAGAATGGCATATCGAAGCAGGGGGATTATACAGGTTTGGGTCAAGAAGGATATTAATGGAAAAAGCAGATAAAGTTGGGGTAAGTCAGTTTTTTTAGAGGGATACGATAGGTTTTAATAAATATGTGAGAGGGGGAAAAAGCCAATTAAAAGTAAAAAAAACAGTTTTGTGGCCATGAGCTCTCATTTTCCTTTTAAATGAAAAAAAAAAAAGGAGCAGCCTACTGGGAATTAATACAGTTTTTTAGTGCAGCTGCATAAGAATCAGGTGAGAGAAACGTTGAATCTGTATAAATTGGCAGTTGTAGTTCATGTGTGCTCCAAATTCTGATTGAGCTTAATGAATTCCAAGCAGTCACTTTCCATTAAGTATGAAGAACAAGGATGGAACTACCATCACAGAAACTGATATGGAACATAGCAGCAAGGTTTACTTCTCCCCTCACATTACTTTTCAGGCTTTGGTTTCACACTGGGAAGCTCAGCTGATCTTGTAGAGGTAAGCAAATGTCTATCCTCTTTGCCCTTCCTGCACAGCAATTTGGGCCACTGCATGGACCAATTTAAGTAAGTGACTAAAGAAAAGTAGTCCACAGAGAAAAATTATCATTTTGCAGCTGGATCAGTTTTCCAGTCCAGTTCACCATGCAGCTTCACCTGATGCAGTGGAAAGGACAGCCTGAGGTTAGGATGGGAAGGCCATGTGCCAGGTGAGAAGGAGAAACTGGTGTCACAGCTCAGGCTGCCAAGAAACGAATGAATGGCCAAGGCTTGGAGAATCTGATTGAAGTTTTTCGGCAGGTCTCTGTTCTGTATCTCTGCTTTCATCACAGTTTTGTTATGGCTTGCTGTTCTGTAAGCTCTCCACACATGCATGTCTGTGGGGAAATTTCCTAATTAATGGTTTTAGGTTTTATCCCTGTTCCTCTGAGCATCAGCAGTGGGACACAGAGGACAAGCAAAGATGGAAAATAAGGAGGATACCCAGGGAGGGGATCAAGTGTTGTTGTCTTCACTCTGCACATCTGCCAGGCAGAAGAGTGAATAAATGAAGAGGTAAAAGGAGAATGGGTCATGCTTGCACTGTACAGAATCACATGCATCTGGAAAGCTACCATATTTGCCTGATTCCTTGAACAGGGAGTCCTAGTTTATTTCCAGAAAATATTTAGGACAAGAACAGAAAAGCAACAATTACTTAGTTATTAAAATAATGAACGGGGAAGTATGAGATCAGATTGTGTCACAAGGGCCCGGTGTCATCTCAGGTGTCACTTCCCTATTCCTTGCTTGCCTGTCCCCTCTGAGGCCAAATCCAGCAATGCCTTAAAGTGGCTGAATGCCATTAATATGAGTTGCAACCTCTGCAGATAAGCAAAATCCAAAGAAACAAATCATTGGATTACAAGAAGGGGCAAAACTTCATTGGATAAAATGTCACAGAACCTAAAAGAGAATTCAATCGTGTTTGATGGGATATAAGACTGGTTCTGTTTTAAATACGGCTTAAATAATTGCAGAATGATGACACAGTGATGATGTTGAAGGGAGACAGCCTTTTACTTATGCTCGGTGTTTTGTCAGATACTGGTTTCCTCAGTTTGACTGAAGTTTCTGAGCATTAGTTTAACCACATGTACAAATAGTGTAACTATTGCAAGAAGTAAGGATTCAAACAAGCAACACTGAGTGCAGATCTGTCATCAAATTAAGATCTTTTGAAATTGCACAGTATTACAGCTGGAAGGAAAGTAGCCTTTCAGTCCTAAAGCAGTGGACGAAACCTCAAGGCATTTGTGATTGGATTGCAGTCAGAATACTTTAAAAGCACATGCAACCAACTTATTGGAATCACTCTACAAATGATTTTTGTTAGAGTATTTGACAGCAGTTGCATCCATTTCACACCATTACTGTCTAATCAAACCCTGCCTTGGGCCATCTATAGAAATTATCTCTCTGTGCCCCCTGCATCTTCACAAAATCTAGTGTATCTGTGACATACATTCTCAGGTTGTAACAGTTGAAAAACTGCCAAACAGTAAGTTACAGACTGTTATGGTTGGTAGCGGTCATGTCTTTGCAAAGAGTATCTTTCTAAGCAGGCCCACAGTATGGAAACATGAAGTACACTTAAAAATGAGGTCTGGCCATGCCCAAGACAAACATTCATGAAGGAAAGAGGAAAAGGGAGAGTCATTATATGGAAATGAGAAAAGGGCATAAAGTGGGAGTTGTTGCTATTCTCTAAGATGTAACTAGGTAACTAAGAAAGTAGTTTTTAGAAATCACTGTTGCTAACACAAGTCAGTGAGATGCTCCAGTGTTAGTGGTGCTGCAGTCACTGGATCACAGGATGTTTGAGGTTGGCAGACACCTCTGGAGGCCCTCTGGTACGCCCCACTTGCCCAGGCAAGACCACCAAGAGCCAGATTCCCAGGAACATGAGCAGTCCTGCATCTTCTAGCTGCTGCCTCCAGAGCTCAAACAGGGTTTGGGTTAGATTCTCTGCTAATCAGTCTTACCTGACCTAGTACTCAAGCAAAACAAATAGAAGCAATAGGCAGGCCCTTTTGTCTGAGGTCTCCAGAGTTGCCAATTACTTTAAAGCAACAGTGAGAACATTTTCCTGGTGTCGACAGGGTCATTGTTATGTTTTCAGAAGGGCTATTTTTATACAGTGACTCATGTTAACGCCTGTTCTGATTTGGTATTTTTCCATCTTCTCTAAAAATGCAGCAGGGCTCATGCAAACCCTGTATAATTTCACTCGCTTCTGGATTTTACCACCAGGGGAGAGTTTGGCCATAGAGTTGAAAATAGATGGTGACCCCAGTTGCAATGTAAGTTTCCTCTGGCAGGAAAGCTGACATAGGTAATTCTGCCCCCTTCAACTCCACAGCTGTGCTATGAATTCTTTCCCTCATGTTGCTGTTCTCCTCAGTTGTTTCAATGCAGGGTGTTGTGGGGATGGCCCAAGAGAAACTGTTCTTAAATTTGAAAGAAAAAAAAAACCCAAATAAAAAAATCAACAACCTGGAGCTTTTGGGGGTTGTTTGCTTGGGTTAGTTTTTTTTTGAGGACACTTTTAAAATTATGCTCTCTTTCCATTTTAGATATCCAGGCTAAGTGTGGTGGTGGCTGTTGTATCAGAGTAGTAGTAAGCTCTGGCTGTAGGTGGTAGAGGAACATCTTAGCACTTTGAAAAATGATTGGTGTCACTCTATCTTGAAATAAAAGCATGCATTCTTAGGTCTTGCAATACTGCCATGGAAGCTAATGTGTTTAATGCATTGTAAGACTTGCTCCTACATGTGTTTGTGTGAAAGGGATGGGGACTGTAGAGCTTAAATCTTTTCTGTTAAAACTGTCTCCTGCATGGCAAGGGAAAGGTCTCTTGAACTGAGTTGAAATAAGCAAGCCAGGACCTGCCTGAAGAGACTGGCCTCATGCTGTGCTTTCCACCTCACTGAAAGGGTGGAGACTTGCAGATGTTAGGCACTTCACAGTCTCTCCTGTTTCTCCCTCATTACCTGAGATCTCTGCTGAGCTGCACTTCGGATGGCACATGACATGGAACTCATGGTTGGGTGACAGCTCTGGTGTGTAGCTCATACTACGTTTGAGCTGTAGTTACAGCAGATAAAAGATGTAGTTTACAAAAGGACTTTTCATGTTCCTGGGACACCACAGGCTGCTGGTGTCCTGCTGCCAGGTCCTTGACTATTGTAGCTTCCGGCATCCCATCCCTACTGGTTGATTCATGGGAACCTGTCAGACAGAAGGTGTGTTGGGTCACAAGGAAGAGGGGTGCAAATACCTTAAGGTTTTCTTGGTAGGAGCGGTCTCAGAGGTTGGAGTTGTTGACACTGCATTCGTGACTGTTGGTCTCTCATGGAGGTTGGTGCTTCTGCAAGGTATTGTCTTCCTCTTGCCTGCAGTGGGACATTACTATTGCACAGATGGATTAGAGAGCTTGATGAGGTCAGTGTCTGTACAACAGCCTATCCACAGGATGTTTATGTCCAACATGTATTTGTTTATAGCTTTTTATTTTTAAAGTCCATTTCTCCTACTTTTATTTTCAGCTATAATTAGGAAAGCAAATCCAAAGGGGAAGGGCTGACAACATTTAAACGTTGACTTTTTATACCAGAGTCCAAGCTGAAAATTTAGCACATAATTCTGTCATGATTTTTGCCACCCCAGCAGTAACAGTTAATTAACTTCTTGTGTTTTGATCCAGTGAATCGTGTGTGCTTTCTGGATGGTGATGTGTTTGGTAAGCCTGAAATTGAAGGTGGATAGCGGAGAAATCAGCAAAATAGTATCAGAGAATGTTTGCCAACTCTTTCTTAGCGAGCCTCAAAGCGTTTCTCTTGGCATTTTTGTTGGATCATGAAAATACAATTGAACACTTCTGGTGGGGAGAAGATAAGTCTCACGCTTTTAACAGGGACTTGACCCTGTATAGGATCTTTATCTTCCCTGACATCTGGGAGTCATTAAGGCTTAGTACAGCACAGAAGACTGAACAGGCATTGTGGAGTTAGGCACAGCTTGAATTTTTAACTAAGAAAACTTCTTGATATTTTTTGAAAAGGGACTGCTACTTTCAGTTTAATCAAGTTCCTTTTCTCAAGGCGTGAGATCATTTGTCCTTCATTCTTGATTAATCTTTTGTCTGAATGGAAGTATGTTGTCATTGTATTTCCAGAAGCCTGTTGTAAGAAAAACTGATTATGGAGAAATATGAAAAGTTAATCGTAAAAGAATGAATAATATTAGAACCTGTCATCACATTGCTTTACTTTAGAATGATAGTATCAGCAGGTCCTGTAAACCTGGAGAAGTGCTACTGATCAGCAAGTGCTTTTGTATAAGTAAATGAGGAAGACGGGGAAAGAAGAGTTAAATTTCTATTAATAGTCCCCTGTTTAAATCACTTACCTTGGTTATGTACCTTGTGAAATGAAGCTTGTCGTGGTGCCATGTCTTGGAGTTTCACTCATCTGCTGTTCAACTGGCATTGAATCAATATACAGTCACTTTGCATTTAGAGGGTTATTTGTACAAAAGTAAACTCTGTACCACTTTTCTAGCACTCAACTCATTCATTAGAGGTCAAGGAGAAAGTGAAGTTTTATGCCTTTGCTACCACTGACTTGGAGCAATTAGGCTGATGGCCATGAATATGAAAGCTATTTATTGTTCTGTGAGTGCTCAAACAGTTGTCCTGTTGGTGATTAAACACATCTGCACATTCTTGTGAAGTATATTGAAAAAGGAGAAACACTGAAAGAAATGTTTTGAATATTTTATTACATGCCACTATCTTTTTCCCCTCAAGTGTTGGCTGACGTTCAGCTTGTTGTTAATAGCACAACTGGGCACTCATCTGAATACTTATACTACTTGGATTTATTCCTATTTTGACTGCATTTTTTTGACTTGTCTTTTCCAAAATGAAACCTTAAAAGAAACAAAAAAAAATAGGGAACAGGAACTGTAGTGAGTTCTGAGCTCACCACTATGTTTACCCAAAGAGACAGTTCAAAGCTCAATCCCAAAAGATACCAAGCCTATTACGCTCATGTCAGAATTGAAAATGAACATAAGTATAAGCTGCTGCTTCTACTTCTTTGTTGATGCTCTTATAATGTAGGCTGAATATTTACATGGTGCATTTCAGTTATTGGAGCATATTTGCCAGAAGCTATTGATTTTTCTGGTAAATGACAGCAATGCAATTGATTGCATTGGACAGTGTGGGTCAAACTGAATCATGGCATGTGCCTGTCTCTGTTGTTCATACATGCCTGTAAGGATGCATGAGCTTATCCAAACATCTGTAACAAGAGGAGAAGATAAAATAGTTTCTTATCTTGCACATTGTATAGACCAGTTTAATTTTGTAGAATGCAGGATATTTACTGCCCAGCCTCACCAAAGATAGTGTTATATGAAAATTGCTCATGATGTATGAAAGAGAATTATATTGTTCATATGCTTTCATAATTAGCTGAGAAGTGGGTTATTTTAACCAAAAAAATTAAGCACCAGTACAATCCGTAAGTTTTTTCCTCATTGCATGCCCCAGTCACAATTTTAGCAGTGCTTGAACTGGTGACTTATACATTGTGAAAACCAGTATAAAGGTGGGAAGAAATGCTTTTTCCTAGCCATGAATTTTTGTATTTTTTAAAAAAATGTGATATAATGATCAACTTCAGCCAATTTCCCATCCTTCCATGCAGCACAATTGTATTTTCCTACTGTTTCTCTGTGTTGGTGCAAGCAATCATGTCTTGCAAGGCCTCACCAGGCTGAATAGTTTTCTGACATGCAAGGGTCTATCCACATCCCATCAGCAAAGGCTGCTCTCTCTGTATGGCTGCCCTTTTTGATGCAAATCAGGGAACAGTAACATATGACCATGTACCACGAAAGCAGTGGGAATGCCCTTTGCAGTCTGGTTTTAGATTAATGAATGTCAATTTTCCCCTCAGTTGCAAATTGTCACTATTCCCTTCTTTGAGCAGACGATGTCCATGATGGAGTGGGTGGTACGGCAGTGGGTGGTGTTAGAGTTGTAGGGTGCTTGTTGTAAGAGCAGATGGTACCCTTTCATTTTGGTGGCTGTGGTGTTAGTGTGCTGGCCATGTTCTGCATCAACAGAGTGCCTTGGAGGATGTACTCGGTGACTAAACGATCCTGTACTTTCCCTCTAGGGTTTTGCCCCTATCTCGCGTAATAATTAGCACCTTCACCTCTTAGCGGGTAAGTGGCTTCATGCTTAGTCACTGCCACTGACCAGATCAATGGCCATCAAAAAATACCTTAAGACTGGAGCTAATGTTTATTTCCTTTTCAAATGACAAAATATATGTATGATACTGTGCTGCTTCTGGTTCTAAATAAAAAGAAATTAGGATGTTGGTGTGTGGAACTTGTCAAACAACTGCCCCGCAAGACCACCAAACTGACAGCAGCTCTTAAATAATATGACAATGGAAGCAAATGTTATTCAATAAATCTTTGCTTTTTTTTTTCCCTTTTTACAGGAGTATTTTTACCCGAAATACTTGGGTGAGTTGCAGCTTTTGCTTTTACTTTGTGGCAGTGCTGGTATGTGATGCCTAACACTGGAGCTTGTCACAGCTGAAGTCTCTGCTAAGAGATGTGATGGAAATCTGCTTGCAATAAACATGCATTGCTAACTTTAGAGTGTATGTTCCTTAGAGTACTTTGAGGTGTGTTTTTTCATTTATGTGTACGTTTACATACAGAGATGTTCTATATGTTTTCTGCATGTTAAAATCCTGATGTTGCATATATAGCTGTGGCTTGCAGTGTTGTTAAGTAATTTGTAGTTTTCTACCTTTTTCCCTTTTTAATTAACTTAGTTGTTAACTAATCTCTGTATTTAAAAAAAAGGTGCCTTTACTTATTGAACCACTGACTTATTTTATTGACTGCATTATAGTCATGGTGTGAAAAAAATCTTTTTGCTTTTTAGGTATTTTAAGAGATTTAGTTGGTCAAATTTGAGTAGCTACTATCATGGTTTTAGAATCGTAGTAGCATCTGGTTAAGTGATCATCCTCTTCAAATGGTTTATAACTGCTGTTATAAAAAAAATTAATGATCTTAAGAACTTTAAGGCATCTGGGAGATTATAATACTGCATAGATTTTGCGTCCACCTTCCAAATCCTTGCAGTCCAGGTATTATTTTACATGCTTTGAAGCGCTGTTCTGTCTTCATTATAAAAATAATGATTTAATTTTCTGTTCTTCAGCTTGTATTCAGAAATATGGGTCGCCGTATACAAGAAGTCCAGATTTCCTTACATGCGTCCATAGTAAGCGTTTTTGGTTTGTATATTGTAGTTAAATGTTCTCTCATTCTGGCTGAAGGTGTGGGACTAGCTCAACCATCTCCACTTTTGATGGTGTTTCAGTCGTGGTCTTCCTATTCTGTAGGCTTGAGACTCCATGCCACCAACAAAATCTTTTCCATTTGTAACCTAATGCATTCTTACTGTAATGTTTTAGCGCTTTGGTATTTTATGATGCAAGTTTCTTTCCCACTAGTTTCCCAAGGTCTTAATAAACTGAGAAGCAAGAGGGACAAGAAGTAGGATGTACGTAAGGTTGTACACTATGCTTGGCCTTTCATTTTCTATTCTCTTGTATGCTAACTTTGGCTCACTTGACTAAGGAACATTAAGAAAAGCTTAAAGGCAAACTCGGGCTCGTGACAGCCATCTTTACATTAAAGAGATCAGTTTCACGTGTCACGTGACTGTGCTTTAAATATTGCAACCTTTAAAAACTCAAATCAATTTGGAAGTCAAACTGATAACTTTGTAGAGGGTGAAGGGAATTCTTCTAATACATTTCTAGTTGCCTCTTGAAGCTTAGCAGTGCTAAAGGTATAAGACTGCGTAAGTATTCTAAATATGTCCTGGGAGCAGCACAAATGGGGAGAAAAATCACATGTATGTATATTTATTTTCTTTTTACCCCTGTGTTTCAGTCTTTTATTGTGATCAAGTTTGATTAGTCATGTGTTCGTACCAGTGCTACCAAAGCAGGATCAGGATTTAGTCGACCTTTCACATTTATGAACTGCATTACAACCACCTTTTTTAAGAGTGAATTCCAAAGTTGGTAAGTGGTATGTGAAGAATTGCCCTCATATCACTTATGGATGTTAGCAGTATCACTTATGGATGTTAAGAGGCCTCTGAACTGGGAATTCTTGGACCTGTGGTACCTGTTCCAGCTGCACTGTGCCAGCTAGTTCAAAGTGGGGTATGAGGCTGAATGCTTACTTTTACTTGCGTGTGTGGCATGGCAGAGGCAGGAGTTTTTGATGAAAATGTTTGTATCAACTGGGAGCACTTGTTCCAAACAGCTAAACAGTGTTTTAGAAATGCAAGTCTAAAGGTTGACGATGAAAAAATCTGGAAAAAATAAAAGCTGAATAATTGTTTTTAGGGCTCTCTGCCCATTGCATATGCAGCGGTTTGGAAAGAAAATGATAATATTTTCCCCCATTAAAATATTAAAAGATTTTTAAATGGCTGAGTTTTGGCTAGCCATTGTAAATTCACAGGAGAAGTAATAGAAAGGAGCCTGAAATGCACTTGGAAGAATGACAGGCTTTGTGCTTAGCCAGTTCCAGTGTGCCTCTTAATTTTTCGCAGATGTTGCCAGAAGACTGTGTAGCTCTATGGGTTTGTGCCTGCAAGATGCTTTTAAATTTTGTTTCTTAACAGCCTTCTCCCCTCAAAACAAGGCTCTTTTAGTGGAAGGCTCTTTTAACCTGGTGTACAAAGACATTGCACAGCCTAAGGGCGGGAGAGTGATTTACTACACTAGTTTATACTAGGAATAAGGTAGAAATTTTAACCGTGACAGTGATTAGACAGCTTAACAGAATATATGAGGATTCCTAGTTTCATAAGCTCTTTAGATCAGGTTTACAGGTAGGATTCAGCTCTGGATTCAGAGTTAGATGCAGGTGTTTCTAGCACAGGTACCTACATGAGCAGTATTTCCATCATGGTCAGTGGAGAGTTAATCTCCTCTGGTTCTAGAGGGATTCCACCAACCAAATTGTGTCAGCTCTAAGGAGACCTAAATCCATGTATGGATTGTTTATTTACTATCTCCAGTGACTGCAATGAGTGTTTATAATTGCTTTGCAGATAGATGTTTATATTACACACAGATACATATACTTTGGTGTGCAGATCTGGATATTTTTCTGAAAAAAGATTCTGCAGGTCAGCTAGGAATTAAGGATTTGGTTCTGCAAGACTTTGGAAAATTGTACAGAATTTTTTGGAATGAGGCTTCACGTGGCCTTTGAAAACAGAATGAGATTTTTGTTATATCGCATGTGCCTGCTTTTCAGTAGTGACTTTCATAATCTTCACAACCTAACATTTCCCTTATGAAGTTTTACTATGCGCCATTTTGAGAATATCAAAAAATAAATTCAAAGCGTGGAGTAATGAACTGAAAGTGGTAGTCAGCAGACATATGTAAAGTCTTGTTTCCAAGACTTCAAAAATGGAACTGGTAGTTCTATTCCCCGTCTGCACTTATGAGCTACCTATGTGCTATCAGACATAGCTCAAAGCACACAAAAAGGTCATGCTCATCATTACTTTGAACGGCTTTACTAAATCTCTTGTGTAAATGAATGGAAACAAAAGCTCCATTTTCTTTTGCAATTGCTTAAATCAGGAGCACCATCTATGAAGTTGGCAGAATTATACAGCTCTGAAGCCACCAGAGGAGCATGAGACTGTGTCTTCTGTTCTCAACTTCTCGTGATAAGAGGGAGCAAACTATCAGCACTGTGTTGATGTGATAGAGACATCCTTGGTTGTTCCTGCCATTTACCATGGGTTGCAATACCTTAGTATTCTGCAGAGCAGTGTTGTTACCATCTGGCTCTGTAAGGCATATCAGAATCCAGTTTGAGAGAAAGAATAAGAAACTTGTGGATACACCAGATAAGTCATGCATAACCCTATTGACTTGTTTTGCTTATCAAGAGACTTTGAAAACACTGCCATGTGTGGGAGGCTTGGTTTGTGCAGCTTCCAAAAAAGAAAAAAAAGACTTGGCTTACTGTACCTAAACCATTCTGTTTACTGTACACACATTCTGGTCTGTCTAGGAAAAAAAACATCCTGCTCTGTCATAGCTCATCGCTGCCTGAACATGGCCTTTTCTTCCCTGACACCTCCACCTCCAGTAATGTGTCAGCTGGGCAGTGATTCATCAGGAGGTGTTTTGGCAGGTGGATGTTAAAACAGCCCATGTAGCTGTGTTTTCTTATGTATGGCCTGACCTCTACTTTGGCTGTGGCTCTGCACATCTGGAGTGGAGAGGAATAAAGATAATTAGGCCTTGTTTATAGTGAGAGGATGGTTATTTCTGTGAGGCTTTTGGGATTGTGTAGCCATACTTTTCCAGTATAGTTTTCCCAGGCACTAGCTTCTGAGCATCAGTGTGAAGTACTGAAAATGGGCATTTCTTTGACCAAGTCACGCTCCCTTCCCTATCAGTCCTCTGGCTCTCTCCTCTCTTGCCCGCAAGGGACAACTTACTGAGGCTCGGGATAAATGCCTGTCTTCTCAATGGCATGACCCTAGCTAGAGGTTGAAGCTGTGCAGGTTACAGAGGAGAACCTGAAGTGAGAGAGTGGATGGAATCACTGTGTTTTGGCTAAATTTTGATAGAGGTAGATGAAGTTGTTACTGGAAATGCAAATTCCTTCAGTTATGGAGATTTGTGATCATTTATGGCCTTCTATAGAGCTCATTTCTTTGTTTCATTATTTTGTTCTGCTTGATTCAGCCCACTATATTTAATGACAGATATTGCCAATCATCTCCTATTTTCTGGCATTTGTCAGTCCTTTTTAGAAGAACAGTGGATCCTTTATAAATATATGCATAGTGGACAGGTAATGTTTGTCGTAGTTTTTGAACTTGCTCTAGACAGTTCTTATGCCCAAAGATCAATTAAATACCCTACAGAGAAAGGAGCAGTGAAAACTTTTATATTATTGTATCAGCTCTGGTAAGATCCTCATTCGAACTATCAAAAGTACTTGAAAAGAGTACCCATGAGATAGATGGAAAGAAATAGGAAATTAGTACTCTATGGTAATCTGAATAAATTGCAGCACTGGGGGCATCTAACTTCAGTCAGCATGCAGTGCAGCCCAAGAAGCTGACCATTTTCTTCTTGATAACTATAAAACAAATGCTGTCCAACATTTGAGCATATGCACGTGCCATATTTTTATGCCTGAATGGCCTAAATCTTAATGGCTGTCTAAAAAGGCAAACCAAAAGGGCAAAAGACTGTTGAGCAAACTGAAACACAGGTGGTTTTGCCTGAACATCAGGAAATACTTTTTCAGTGTGAGAGTGACCCAGAACCGGCACAAGTTGCCCAGGGAGGTTGCAGAGTCTTCATCCTTGGAGATAATAAAATGCCTTCTGGACATGGTCCTGGGCAACTGGCTGTAGGTGACCCTCCTTGAGCAGGGCCCTCTGGAGGTTGGACAAGTGACATCCAGAGATGCCTGCCAACTTTAACCACCCTGTGATTACTAAGATTCAAATCTGAGGCAGTCAGTGAAAACCAAAGTGCTGTTCAGTGCTTTATGTGACATCAAAGGGAGCTGCTTCTGCCTGCCCTCACAGAAATGTTAAAAGTTCTTTCAAAGCAGCCTGTCATGAAGATGACTTACAGGGTCACACAGAGGAAGTTAAGAAGAAACATGTAGAAGCAGTATAATCCTGACAGAAGTAGGAGTTAATTTGAGTCTTAAATTCTCTCAATTTGAGAAGTCTGATGGGGCTGCTAATCTATGACTAGTTTCTCTCCTTAAAGTCCCCCTGCCACCCTATACACCCATCAGTTCATAGGTCATGTTTCAGAATATTATCAAGGGTCTGAACTGGATGTTGGTCTCAGCAGAACCAGTGTATGGAAACGGGTCGCTGCTGCTGCTGCTGCTCACTCATTGTGTGCTCACTGGGCAATCCCCACTGCTGGCAGGAGATGTGTAAAAAGAAAGGCACTTGAACTAGGTGACCGTCACAATCTACAGAATGAGCTTCTGCACCGGTCCTTCTGGTTAAAGTTGTGGAAACAGTTAACACATTTATGTTTTTGAAGATCACTGATCTAGAACACTGCTGTTAACAGGTTACTACTAAATGATAGCTACCAATTCATTTTTTTTGTGGGAACAAGGGTATTCTTTCATCCTTCCTTTAGTTACCTCTGTGAAGCACTGTCCCTGTGTGTTTTGCAGATAGGTGGGCAGGTGAATTTAGACGGGTGATTTCCATTTGTTGTGTAGTTAGATAACAGTTTGAGATTTTTTTCCTCCAATCCTCCCCAAAGAGTGGTGACTACTTTCTTGCTGCTTTCTAATGAGAAAAGTCATTGCCAGGTATTGGAATTTGGCTTAAAAATCCCCATAGGATTATTGTGCTCTCTGTAAACTGGATTAGTGGTTTTCTATTCCTTTGCTATTAACTCACAGGTATTCCTTTTTTATTCTCATTCAGAGCATAGAAAAGCTCTGACAAAAAATTCAGGTATAAACATTCGCTAGCTGCAAATCTATCAGCTCTGGTAAGATCCTCGACTGAACTACCAAAAGTACTTGAAAAGAGTACCCATCCTTTCTTGAGTACTTTGTTGATACTGCTTTTTGTTTTCTCCAAAACTAGGGAGAGTAGAATTAACTTTCTTAGAAATGAGCTACTTTGAGTTGTTTCTTTCAGGATGCGCCCTTCAGATAAGGGGAGTGGTAGCTCACTCCCTTTTGCAATGAAATTAATTCCACTGCATGTGCTCTGCAAAATTCCTGGCACAGCTTGTTTGGCATGTGAGCACTAAGAATTAGCTTCCAGTTTTGCCAAGTGTGAGTATTTCTGAGTGATTCCCCATTACTGTTCAAGCTTCCCAACTTCTAATGAGAGTGAAACACCTGCTTGTCAGTGACTTCAATGTATTGTTGTGTTTTGTTTTGGTTTTTTTATTCTTTATGTAAATCAGATTTGCCAAACCAGTGTTCTCCTGATCCTTGTCACAAAGAGGGGACCGTTAAGTGTGAGGATCTCAAGGGGGACTTCTATTGTGAATGCAAGCGTGGCTGGCAGGGAAAGACATGTGAGAAAGGTAATCGGGTTTCATTATCTTTTATACTTGTAACAAAGATGTTTTAGGGTTTGCTGTATTCTCAAATGGTCATTGATACTGTGCTGCACAAGTCAAAAGTCACAGAACTGAACCTGGATTACGCACCGCTCGTGTTTTTACCCTTCTTTAATTTTTTCACATCAACATTTTTATATGGCTTTAATGGAGCTGAGCTTGGTTTTGGCAAGGTAATCTAAGAAGTTACGCTCCAACTTTCTGTCCCACTCCTCTGAAAGGGGTAGCAGAAATAGAGTTGTAGTGGCTTTTCAAGCAGAACTGCAGCAGTTTCTGCTATGAACCCTGGTGTAACAGATCACAGACTGCAGAACCAGAAGCTGGCCCACCCGCCCTCTAGCATCCCTGCTGTGGGACCAATGACTTTCAGTCGGCAAGTTGGAGTCTGAGTCTGATGATACACAAACTGATGAAATTAGTCTGTTAAAGCCACTGTGCTAGTAGGACCTTATTCCACGTCCTCTTAATGCCACATATCCCAGGGTATATCTCCATCACCTCCAAAGAGAATATTCAGACAGAATCTATTTGTGCAAGGAGTGCCAGGTACCCACAGAGCTTTCTCTACAAGTTATCTTCCCTCCTCCTGTTTTCTGGTTTCTTTTTTTTTTCCCTTCTGCCTGCAAGGCTTCCTGTCAGGTAAGGAATGGCCAGAAGTTGTGTTCAGCCAATCCAGAATTGTGGCAACCAAGACAGCAAGAGATCCAAAACCTTTCCTTCTCATGTAAATATTGTGGTGAGATTGTAGGGTCACTCACAAGGAGCATATTTAAGCAATTCAGAAAGCAGACCAATCAGTATCCAGTCAGCTTTGAATGCTCAGCAATGATCAGTCTGAAGCATATTCCCTTGTTTTCTTATAAATGTCCATGACATGTGATGTTCTACTCATCAGCTAACTCTCGAGTCCCACAGATAAGCAGGACATAATGAGCAGGTAGGGCAGGTCAAGGATGAAATCGAGGCTCTGGGATTTTACTGGCTTTTTCTGCCAACCTCAGTGGGGCACACAGTGCTCAATGGCTGTGAACTTAAAATTTTTTGTGTTCTCATGAGTTCTGTAATAGTAAGGATATAGTGTTCCTGTTTTATTTAAAGCTTTCATCCTGAACTTACTGGTCATAATATGATTTTAAAAGTTATGATATAAAATGCATTATAATTAGTTGGCTTCTGCAAACGAATTTCTTCACCTCCACAGCGACTAAAGATACTTTTACGCATTCTCAGAGCTGTGAAGGAGATGCACTGCCTTTTCAGGGAGGTTTTTTGTTTGTTTTATTAAACAAACGAGCTAATGTGCTTGAAGTGTTTGAATGAAATCTTTGTGCTTTTTGTAATCATTGTGTTGCAGTTGTAATACTATTTCTTGTTTGGTCTCTCTCCTTCCCAATGCCTATGCCACTCTCACCCTCCAGATTATTCACAGAGGTGAAAAGCTGACTGTAACACTTTATTTTGATGTAGATATTGACGAATGCAGAACGCAAAACGGCGGCTGTAGCCAGGTCTGTCTCAACAAGCTAGGCAGCTACCGTTGCTCATGCAACAGTGGTTACACTCTTAAAGACGGCAGAATGTGTGAAGGTAAGCTTTGCTGAGACTCTCAGTTTGCTTCAGGGGATGCTTAGTGACTTGTGCCTGCATTTTGGGGAGCTGGGTTGCCCTGAGCAGTCCTGGTCTGCTCCCTAGCCCAGCAAAAACTTGCTGGTAGGTCCTGTTGTCTATAGTCCACTGGGATTGTGCTGGGTGCTCCAGCCAGCCTACATGCCTGGGCTTTTCCACAGTTGGACCATGATGCTGTCAATATCATAACACAGGCGTGATTCACAGAGGATTTGTGGCTTGGATTGTGCTAAATTGGTTGAGCCGATCAGTCCTCGTATCCAGACATTGAGAGGAGGAAGTGCTGGCCGAATGCATTGTTATGATTCTTTCCAGTCTCACGGTGCTGTAGTATATGAGCCATTTGTTTTTCTTTTGTGTGTTTCTTATTTTATTTTTCTAAATTTGGATATGTGCAGCAGCTGATGAATTCAGACAGATACAGATGGCTAAATTCACTGCAATTGAATATTAATGCATGTAGAAAGGCCCTAGTGAAAGTTGGCAGATATAGCAGCTGAGAACAGAAAGTGAGGATCTGAAATATCTGATTGAAACTTTAGAATGAATTTACATAACCAAAACTTAAGCAACTGAGATTTCAGAATTGTTAAGAAAACTGCATGCTGAGACGAAGACTCATTAATGATTACAGTGATTGTTAAAGTTATGCGTATCTCATAAAAAATGGGTAAGTCTGTGTATATACCTCTTAGAGATGGATGTGACAACATATTTCTAAACAACTTGCATACCTGATCTGAACAATGTATTAATGCTACCAGCAAAAAGACAAAGAGCAGGATTTCATTTCCGTGTCACTTCCGCTCTAAAGATGACTGTACAGATTACATAAGTATCCCTTTCTAATGGGAGCAGCCACTTAGAAGAGCCAACTTCACTTTTGAATTGTCCTCTGGTGCCAGTTGGCAGGGACAGGTGAATGGTGAGGGTGCTCACATATACATTCATTTTCGTATTTATGGGTATTTGTTTCATACCCTGGTACTGTCACTTAGGGCACTGTAAGCAATAGTATAAAAGCACTCTTTAGCTTCAGTATGTGACCCTGCAGTTGCCGAGGTTGCTCTCAGTTGTAGTTATTGCTGGTTCAGATTTATCATTGCATTTTGGCTTTCTTTCATGTTTATTCCTGTCACTGTGTGCACACACACAAAAGTTACCTTTTGTCTGAACTTGTAGACTAGGCTACATAGGGTACTAGATAAACCATCGGCCAGTTCACTCATACCTGGGAAAATCAGCAAGTGTAATTTGTAATTGTAGTTTTAACACATACTAGAAAGCAAACATAAATATTAAATTCTCTGTATACTGCAAATGTTTTGTCAACACCAGGATTTTGCTGGGTATTAGTTAACATGTTAGGAAAACACTTTTGTGTTTTTATGGACCTGCAGCTCATTGCCTGCCTTCATGGTGAAACCCCAGAACATCTCTCAGACATGACTTGTTCTCTGTGACAAAATGGGCAGCTTCAATTCCTCTTTGCTACTATAGATCAGCAGCTGTAGATCTTAATTTACTAAATGTGTGAAAAATTACTGTTTGCCTGTCTGAGGACAGAGAACAGAAATCTCTGGTGTGCCACAGGCTGCATCTCCCTTCAGTGTTTTGGTAATGTTCATGCTGCTGTTCTTCAGTTCCTGCCTGTTGCTTTTTTTAACCTGCAGTTTCAGCCCCCCTGAGTGAAGGGAGTGTGGCTTTTTGGTTTTTTGGGAGTTGTTTTGTTTTACAGTTTTTCTCCTGGCTCACTTTGTATTGTTTTTTTCCAGTAGTGGTTAATGGCTTTCAGAAAGAAAGACCAAGTGGTTTTGAAGCCTGAAGTGACTTCTTATAGCTAACTACCCCTAAAGGTAGATTCTTAAAGATACTGGTTTTTCAGTTTCCAAAATAATTTCTTGACCCTAAGCCTACTCCAGTATATGAATAGTGGTTATACTCCTCTCAAGTCATATTGTTCAATTACTTGTTTTGCAGACATAGATGAATGCGCAGCATCAGCAGACATCTGTGGAGAAGCTCATTGTAAAAATTTAGTAAGCTCGTATGAATGTCTTTGTGACCCAGGCTACAAGTATGATGACGTGAAAAAAACTTGTCAGGGTAAGCTCATGAAATAACATCACGTTAGCATTTATTACATAATTTAAAGCTGTAAAGCCCCCAAAATTTAGTTTCAAGCTTTGGTAAAAGCATTTTTCTCTTCTTTTTTTTTTTTTATAATTCTTGCTTACACTCTGAACTTCTGTTCCCTTTCTCTAGTTGGGAGTGAGTTTGCAGATTTCAGTCACCTCTGAGTTCATCGAGCTTGCAGTGATCTTTGAGTTCATAGAGTTTGCAGTTGTCCTGGAGTTCACTGAGTTTGCAGTCGACTTTGATGACTTGAATCAAGCTGTACAAGCCAGAGTACTGAGATTTCTTGAATTCATGACAAGTGCAAGATCTGGTGAAAGCTCAGAAGCATCTGTGCATATTGCTGTCCCTCTTCATAGGACAAGAAAAGTTACAGAGCAGTAGCTGTTGTTCTTTCAAAACCTGTCTTCTGGTATTACTCTGAACTGTGAGCTTAATATGTGTTGGAACCATGAACGGTTCTGCTGGCTACACTGCCTGCAAGCTTTCTCAATGGAGTAAGCTTTGAAAGTATTCCAAAACTAGCATTGTTCCCTGCCTTTTGTCTAAGTTAATATACTGACTCAAATCACACGCCAACCGGTCCTGCTGAGCTATAAGTCATTACATCTGCCTGAAGAGATCCCCGTGGACTGTCAGAATTTGTTTTCCTGCAATTGTTTGTGAAGCAGATAAAAGGAAGCCAAAGGAAAATTAAAAAAAAAAAAATTAAAAAAAGAAGGAAAAAATTAATTAGAAACTCAGCTCTTACTTGCAGTCCCTGAGCTGAAGGAGCAGGAGCCAGTCAGCACAGGCATAGCAGAAGGAGCCTGAAGGGAGGAAGTCTTGTCTAGAAGTTAAAGCCCAGGGCTCTGCTCCAGCTGCTTCCAGCCTTCCCACTGATTTGGGCAGCTGGAATCTGTCTGTGAAAATAGCTTTGTGCAGATGCTAATTCTAACTCTTCTCTCCTGTAAAGATGTGGCATAGGGTATGTACTGGCCACAGAGCACTTGGACATGCTTAAGAGGAAGGTGCTATGAAACAGCACTTAATAACGCTTACCTCCCCTCAGTGATTCCTGTTTAAACAAACTCACTGTTTGCTCCTCTCTTCTTTGCTGGTTTTGTGTAGATATAGATGAATGTGAAGAAAAGCTCTGTGAACAGACCTGTGTCAACTCCCCAGGGAGTTATACCTGTCATTGCGATGGCAGAGGGGGAGTGAAACTTTCCCAGGATATGAATACATGTGAGGTATGTCAGTGTTCATTGCTGTAACTGCAGAACAGACCTTTTCTTTACACTGCAATTTAGAATAACTGATGAAGCTCTGGACTAAAGTCATTTGAGCCAAGTGAACAGCAGGAGGGAATCCTACTGGCAAAGTTGCATGAGCTGGGGACAGTAGCTCTCCTGAAAAGAAATTTACTCCTGAAAGTCTCTCTTTTGCAGCTCCTCCTGTCCCAGTTCCAGTGATAGCCCTGCCAGCCCTCTGTTTGACTCTGAGTTACCTTGGCTACACAAGCTTTTCTGAGTTAGGTCCACTAGGTTGGTGCAAAGGTCTAAGGACCTGTGGCGTAAGTTATGGACCAGCACTTGCATTTGACGCTTTTGTCCTCCAGGCATTTGAGGTGGATGGGCTTCAGTGGCACAGGCTGCCTCTGTGGTAACCAACCAGCAGCAAGTTCTTAGCACATCTTTTGTTGCAGGCACAATGCAGTAGAAAACCTTATGCTGTACCTTATGATTTCATCATGCAACAGGAAAACATTCCTCCAGGGCAGATAGTAGCGGGGAGGAAAGGAAAGAGGAAATGTTCTCTGTACAACTGTATTTTGAGTGAATAAACATTGCAATGCACTAACCTGCTGTATGTATTGTATTAATTAATGATAAACAACCTGCCCTCATTGCAAGTTTGTACAACACCTCTTAGTGTGAAAAAAACCAAACAAATTCTATTTCTGAGAAATAGCAGCATACAATGGTTTCAACATTTCAATTGGCATATTTGTAAAAGGCCACAAGAAGTACAAATATCCGACAAATCTCTGAACACATTTATAGTCATATTGAGTCCCTTGTTTTATTGTCCAGATGATTTTCTTCATCTTCATCCACCAATCAATATGAATTTCAATAGTTCTTTATGTGTATAGCAGCTATGTGAGAAAAGAAGTGGAGACGTATTCTTTGATTCTCTTTCTGCTCTCTGAGGAGAATAAGCACTCAAAAAATGTGTTTTGATTATAGAACATCATACCATGTGTGCCTTTTGCTGTTGGAAGAAGTGTTAAATCCTTGTACCTGGGGAGGATGTTCAGCGGCACTCCTGTTATCAGGCTGCGCTTCAAAAGGAAACAACTGACAAGGTGAGGACAATTTAGAATGACAGTTGAATCTCTGATTGGCTTTGATGCATGCAAGGGTGTTAAGTTGTTACAATTACAATTAGACCTACATTCACCATTATTTGCTTGGATTACGGAGTCTTGTAAGGCAAAATATTATCCAAACCAGTAATTGAGAAAGGCCGCCTTGACCACAGAGCTGTAAGGATAATTGCTGAAGTATAGTATTGTATTCTTTATTCTTGATGCTGTTTTAAAACCTGTCTTCACAGCTTAAGTCTTTCAGGAGTGCATTAAAAGCTAGTATGTTTTAACAGAGCTTTGTAGCTGCTAAAAGTGATGCTATCTGTATGGAAAGTACTCTGTGGTTTTTGAACTCTGCATAACTAATTTATTTCTTGGCACCTGTGTGGTCAGACTTGTGGCTGAGTTCGACTTTAGAACCTTTGATCCTGAAGGTATCCTTTTCTTTGCTGGAGGCCATCAAGACAGCACATGGATAGTCTTGGCATTGCGCAAAGGACGGCTAGAGCTGCAGCTGAAATACAATGGAATAGGGCGTGTGACGAGCACTGGACCACTTATCAACCATGGCATGTGGCAAACGGTGAGTCTGGACCATGGCTGAGGTCCAGCCACTTCTTGGCTTGTTCAGGATGGGCTCTGCCAAGTGCAGATAAACTTTGTGTATTCCTGAGATGCTTTTCCAGCCTATCTATCCATTCAATGCATATGTGTATGTTATACATTCTAGGGTGAGAATGGGATGTTCTTCTTAACAAACCGAATTATACTTTATATCCAGTGTAATACAGACTGCATCACTGATTTCACAACCAGAGCAACCATTTGCGCAAACAGTATCTCTGAAATACAGCAGTGCTGAGCTGACTTTATGTCAGTTTGAGAAGATGCCATCTGGGTGAGGGTTGGAAGGGAGTAAGAGGGAAGGAACTGTGTCTGTTCTTTTAAGGAAGTTTTGAAGTGCATTTGGTGTATGGGGGGTGTGTGGTTGCTTTTGTTCCTTCGTTTGTTTAGTCACAGGGCTCAGATTGTCTGAGGCCTTGACAAATGTCGTATGCTACAGTATCCTTTTTATAAAGTCTTCAAACTTGTTTATATACAAAATAGACCATTTCCCTTGTAAAGATATTGGGGTCTGTTATAGAATCATAGAATCATCAAGGTTGAAAGAGACTTTTAAGATCATCAAGTCCAACCGTCAACCCAGTCCAATCACTGTAAACCCTAAAATAGTCGGTTACTGACAACATAATCCCAGCAATCTCATGATCTTGTAAGGATTGTAAGGATTCATGTTCTTCTTGATGCTCTTGCAGAACATTACCTGGTGATTTTGGAAGCATTATAGTCGTTACCATTTGTGACATGATCATGAAAAACATCCTGTAATGTGATCTACAGTAGATGAGCAATTTATATATGCTTTCTCACTTTTGCCTCTTCCTCTCCTTTCGTTTTTTCTTACTTAATTAGTTCTTTGAAGTTGGTATGCCTCTTGGGGAGTGGGCAGGCAGTTCTCAGCTAACTAGCGTATGAGACAAATGGAGATACTGGTAACTGTGAATCATTTTCTGATTTACGTTTCTTAGTATATAAAAATTATACATTAAAGAAATAAGTAAGGTGGGAAAAATTTTGTTTCTGATGCATAAATAAAGAAGACCTTGCATGCCATCACTGTCAACTATTGACATTTGGTAATGTTTCCAACAGTTCCGTTACTGTCAGTGAAACAATTTTAGATGCCAAATGAAGAGTTGTAGGGGTTCGGTGAAGTTGTAGATCAAATGTGTGACGTGCTGTATCTTTACATGTACAAATAGCCTCAAGCCAGTTCTTACTGAATTTTATGGTAAAGTTACTAATGGTTCTGCTATTTTGAAATATGACAATTGTAATTTTATGCAAAGAGAGGATGGTGACGGAAGATGTGAAAAGCAGAGTGGATGCCACTGGCTGACTTGGGAGTCACAAAAATCAGCAGTTACCAAGCTTATCCATTTAACACCAGATCATAACATACTTGTTAAGTGCCATACTTCAATATGAAATAATTACAAACTATCCGATGTTAGTTTGAGGGGACACAGCTGAAATGTATTTGCATTCTTCAGGGAGAGAAGGCAATATGATAAAAGTAAGTATCATGTTTAGGTAAGAATTAATTGCCTCCTGCCAGCCACCAGTGTCAGGGCTCTTATCCCAAGGTACCATCCTAACCAAGAAGTTGCCTGGCTGAGTTGCTAAAGCAAAATGCTCTATGCACTTTTTCTGAGAGGTTGTATAAATCCCCTCAAAATCCTTCCCCAAGGCTTTTTGGGACAGTGCAGACCTAGCTGTGGGTGCCATGTGGTGCAGAAGGACATGACCCACAGTGATGAAGGGGTCATCCAGCAGTGGTGCCCTGCACATGGGTTGAGCAAGGCCAGGCAGCTGCCAGAGACAAGCATGGCATGATTGGAGGAGAGAGCATCACACACTGCTGGCCCAGGAATACTTGCCTGGAGCATGTCAATGGCCATAGTTCTGGCAACTGTCTCCCAAAGTGAAACTTCTTGATACTGACCAAAGGCAGAGGGATCCACCCACAGATGAACAGCAGCAGGAGGAAGGAACCTTTAGTCTCTTGACTTCCTGATTGACTCGCCTCTGAGCCTTGGGACCCTGCTTGCATTGTTGGAGTGTAGTTGATTTCTCCGTTCTCTGCCCTATTTTCTTATTCCTTGCCTTCACCCTAGAGGTACTTGGTTTTCTTCTGCTTCACATCCAGTGTCATCCATCTCTAAATGCCATTTAATCTGTATGGCTGAGCGATACAACTATAAATATGTTCCTCCATTTTATCCCCTCTCTTTTCTCCTTGGCATGGTTTTAATTTAGGAAATCCTGTCAAGGAGGGGTTATTCCTTTTTGTCTGTCTCCTTTTATAAAACATGTAGCCACACTTTTCATTTTAAGTATGGACTTGTGTGTACTTTTCAACCTTACCTTCTCTAAAGCACAACCCCAGAAATGTTCAGAGGTCACAGTCCAGACTCAAATGCAATTTGCGAGCTTTAGTCTGGGCTTTAGTTTGCACAGAATCAAGCCCTTAGTTTTGGTTAGACCTTGAACAGAGGAGTTTGGATGCTTGGGAGAACTTTATAGGGGTTATAAGAAAATAGTAGTTTTAGTATGCAACTTTAAGCAGATGAAAAAACGATTGATATTTAAAAGCCAAACATATGAAAAAGCACCAGCAGTGTATGACTTCTGGTCTGTTGAGCAAATGCTGCATACTTTTATGGAAATACGACGGTATTTTCAAAACTTCAGGCCAATATTTCTACCTAGGTATTTTCTCTGATGTCGATCCCTTCTAAGCTATTTTTAAATGAGCATTGAACCAGAATTGAAAACACAAACAAACAAGCCTCAGAAAAGACTTCTGATGTAGTTATTTGTGCATAATCCAGCTGGATGAAGTGGCACGTATGAACTGATGATAATAGAGGACACAATCGCCTTCTGTTTGTTTTCCATTTCCAAAAACAGTCATCATTTTGTCTTCCTTTCAATGTTCAGTTTAGTATCACTCTGAGGACACAGCATTGGTTAGCAAAAATAATAACTTAACTACACTGTTAAATGTCAGGACTGAGGGTTGAGCAATCGCAGGCAGATTCGTATTTGGCTTTAACCCTGTGTCTGGCTGTAGCTCTGGCCCTTTTCAGTGCTGTCCACTTGCTTTTCAGCAAAGAGCAGACAGGCTGGCTGTGTGCTACAAGCATCCAGGGCACGAATCCAAAACATAAAGCTGACTGCCCTTATGGCTAACCATATGGGAACCCTTTGTTTTGAGAACTGCCCATCTGAATATCCCCGAACACGCTGTGGCAGGCAGCAGCTAGAGGAGGGAATTGGAGCAGGATGCTAACTACTGAAATGCTTCCCCTTTTGGTTTGTTGGTGATGGTGGTGCACCAGCAATTAAGCTTTGAATTTAAGGAACAGGAGCTTAAACAGCCCAAGGGCATTGTGAAGTAGGCAGAATGTAATTTCCCAAACTGGAATTTATTAAGAGTTTTGACAGAGATTAACCCCTCCTCTTATGGAAGTTTTCACTGATTTGGGTTTAGTTGTATTAATGATCAGAAGCAGCAAAGAACTTTTTTTTATTTCTATGTTACTACTTGCTATACAATATAATAAAATTTTAGAAGGCCCTAAATTTTGATGGCCTTGAAAGTAGCAGGATTTCTTCACAGAGCAGGAACAGTATGGGCACTACTGCAGGCAGTTTTTCCTCATTCCCATTCGCTCTGTGGCTGCCCAGTGTCTGTACTAGGAAGAGGGAGACAGTCTGTGCCAGTTCCTGTGACACTCCATACCTTGGTGCATTAGGTCAGCAGTGACCATGACACCGAGCAGAGGCATCCGAGTGAGTTTTTTAGCTAGATAGCGTGTGTAGCTCATCCAGTTGGGTGGCTGCCAAGACCTGTGGGCTTATGTTCTCAGCGAGTGGACTTTACAGCCTGCCAATGCCCAAAAAAAACCTGTTTGAGACTGGCTTGCGTGTCTCCATGGACTGCAGTTAGGAGGTGCAGGTACCACTTTAAACAAGCAAGCTTCAGACAAATAAATGCACGTCCTGTAAGATATGGCGAAGAGCAACACACCAGGTGTAAACAGTGTTCTAGCAGTATAAACCAGACTCTGCTGGAATTCTCGAGAGAAGAAAAAAGGTTGATGAGTTTGTGAATAATCTTTTCAACTATCAAATTCACTAAATATTCATTACTGAAGACTGAGGTCCAAAAGGAGTGTCCAGGTATAAATCTGCTCAGTCCTGTCCTCCTTTGTGTTACAGCCACAGAGCAAGAGCTCAGCATGGCTGATAAGAGCAATTTTGGGACAGCTACTCAAAATGCAAAGAGAAAGATGCTCAGGACCTGGCCTGCTAGCAGGGAGAGGGAAGAACAAATCTAAATAGCCTCACAAATAGATAATTGGTTCCATACAGTGGCTCACGGGTGGAGGCAGCATCTGGGTGTCCCAGGAAACAGAGCAGTATGGATGAAGAGTGAGTAGGTGGAGTATCTGTCATAGAGTGGGAAGAAGGTTATGAAATAGTGGAAGTGCACTCCTTTCTCCTTCTCTACAAGAAGATTGAGTTGTCTTCTGCTACAGCCACAGAACACCCTGTTGGTAGCAGGACCCAGGTCCCAAGGCACCAGAATCTTTGCTGCTGTTCAGCAGCCTGGTGCATCATCTTTGTGCTTTGCCTCCTTCTCTCCCTCTGCAGAGATGGATGTTTTATTGTGCTTCTCTGTGCAGCCTGGTCATAATTAAAATTATGAAATTTTTTTGAAATTTTAGTGGTACTAGAATCTTCCTAGAAGTAGCTCTTTGGAGACACGGAGAGAAAACTTGCAAAGGCTTTTTTGAGAGAAAAGCTATTGCCTACTACACGTTTTTATTACACTCTCAGAAATCACATCATCTGTTGTTCTTTTTGCAGAGGTCAGTATTCAAAAACTGTGCCTGGAAGGCCTTCTGCATTATATTCCACTGGTCCAACGAAAGCCATCTTGTCTGTCTTTCCAGCTTTTCTTTTCACATGCAGTTGCAGTAAGAAGTTTCATTTCTGGAGCTTGAAAATAGGGATAAAGAG
>VZRE01013999.1:0-191375 GCA_013396775.1 Cephalopterus ornatus
GACCTCTGAGATCATCAAGGATCCAACCCCGCCGTGGTATCCAGACCATGGCACTGATGCCACATCCAGTCTCATCTTAAACACCTCCAGGGATGGTGACTCCACCCCCTCCCTGGGCAGCCCATTCCAATGCCTGATTACCCTCTCTGTAAAAAATTTCTTACTAATATCTAACCTAAACCTACTTCCTTTCAGTTTGAATCCATTCCCTCGTCTCCTGTTACTCCAGGCCCTGGTAAATTCTCTCTCTCCATCTTTCTCGTAGGTTGCCTTCAGGTATTGGAAGGTCACAGTTAGGTCACCCTGGAGCCTTCTCTTCTCCAGGCCGATCAATCCCAATTCTCTCAGCCTTTCCTCGCAGCNCTCCTCACAGGATTTGTGCTCGAGTCCCTTCCCCAGCTTTATTGCTCTTCTCTGGACCTGCTCCACCACCTCAATGTCCTTCCTGAACTGAAGTGTCTTACAAGGCATTCATCCATCCTGTAGGAAGAAGATTTTCTCAGGACCACTAGTCCTGATAGTTGGAGAATTCAAGATTTGCTCCCATGAGACAGAGTATCAGGTTTCTTTTGCCCCCAGTGTCTCTGTGGTTTTTTTTCATCTCTTGTGGTCTTTTAATCTTTTTAGAGTTCTGTGAACATTTATACTTCTTGGACCAGTTTCAGAAGTCCTTCATAGAATCAGAGAATCACAGAGTATCCTGAGTTGGAAGGGACCCACAAATCCAACTCCTGGCCCTGTACAGGACCATCCCAGGAATGTATGGAATCACTCCCTTGTGCCTGAGAGCGTTGTCCAGATGCTTCCCAAACTCTTCAGGAATAGCTACATCTCTTGTCTCCAATTTAATTGCATCTTTCTCATATTTCAGTCCTTCCCCATTCTCATATTTTCTGTATCTCTAAGGATCTCTTTTGCTACCGACTTGCTATTTTTATTGACACACATTGTCCAGGTGAAGCCTCAGAGTACAGTGAAATTATTCTACTTCTTTTAGAAATCTTTATA
The DNA here is from genome assembly GCA_013396775.1 of Cephalopterus ornatus. NCBI lineage: Eukaryota > Metazoa > Chordata > Aves > Passeriformes > Cotingidae > Cephalopterus > Cephalopterus ornatus. The sequence continues at coordinate 1,009 of VZRE01013999.1, forward strand.
CCTCCCACCTTCGTTTAACTCTGAAACAGGATGACAGAGATGAGTTACTGTTCCTGTAGTAGGCAGGTATTTTTGGAGAAGTGCTGAGTAGTCGAACATCTGCCATTCTCTGCCAGCACAATTCTTTTTTACTGTGTAAATCCAGAATTTTGTACTTAGACTTTTTGAATTAAACCTATTTGTGCTGATAATTTTGACTTTTAATTCTTTCCTCTGGCACACTTGCAGACCTCTTAACTGGAGTCTCTCACAAAGATTATTAACCCTACTCTCCATTTTGTAACTGAAGTTCAAATAACAACATTAAACTGAACCTGATTCATCTCATAGAATCATTAAGGTTGGAAAAGACCTCTAAGATCATTGAGTCCAACTGTTAACCCAGCACAGCCATGTTCACCGCTAAACCATGTCCCCAAGTGCCACATCCACATGCCTTTCAAACTCTTCCAGGGATCCTGACTCCACTGTTTCCCTGGACAGACTGTTCTAATGCCTGACCACCCTTTCAGTGAAGAGCTTTTTTTTTCCCAAAATCCAATCTAAACTTCCCCTGGTGCAACTTGAGGCCATTTCCATTCATCCTGTCACTAGTTGCCTGGGGGAAGAGACCAATCCCTGCTTCACTCCACCATCCTTCCAGGGAGTTGCAGAGAGCCAGAAGGTCCCCCCCTGAGCCTCCTTTTCTCCAGGCTGAGCCCCTCCAGCTCCCTCAGCTGCTCCTGCTGCTCCAGACCCTTCACTTCACATCTCTCAATATAATGGTGGGGAACACAAATGAGGACGTAGCAGCGAGTCCTCCTCTTTTATGTAGCTTAAAAAGGATGTGCATGATGTGAAGGACTCATTCAGCCTCTATTTCTCCTAAGTTTCTCTACTGTGTGTACACAACTGGCACTTACCACTGCTTGGACCAGGAATCTGAGTACACTTCTGGGATATATCCTGAAAGATGTTACATTAGGGGAGTAGAGCAAAAGGATCCCCTATTATCTTTTGCCCTGAGCTGACCTTAGCACATTTCAATGGTGGCATTATGCGACTGGAGAGAAATTATATCAACTGAGACTTTCCCAGAGGAAAATTACATTTTCTAGTTGAAATTTCTTCTGCTCACTTATTAGAGGAACCCAGAATCTGCAAAAATAAAAGCTCACGAGCCATTATTGCACAGACTTATCATTAGAGATGGAACCATGCCACAATTAAAACAGGACAAATGTTCATGTCAGAATTAAAAAGCTGTTATGAATCGGTGATAATTAAGTCAACAGATTGATAAGGATTAGGATTGCAATTTAAGTGTGTTTGAGATATTTAACTCATTTTTTGCCTCTGTCATGTTTCATTTAGAGGTGTAGGATTATGGGTGTCAAATGTGTAGTTCTTTGTTCAAAGTGCATTTGCAATGTCTTGCAAAAGATTTTATTTATTTATTTATTTCTAAGTGAGGGAACAGAAACTTATTTGCTGAACTTGGAAGAGGAATCAGATTTTGAAAGCCTGCTTTCCTGTGCCATTTGATTTTATTATTCTGGCTTCAGACTTTCCCAAGCAGTTTCTGTGTTCTACAAAAAGTTACTTGTTTATTTTCTCAAATTCTTACTTGAAAAGCTAATACAAAATAAACATAAGGTTTAGTTGATCTCATCATAAAGTTTGTTTCTCATAATCAGAAGATGCAATTTTATAGTGTCTCCAAATACATCTAGGCTAGGGCTTGAGGTAGAAGAAAATACCTGAATAACAGTGATAGAACACTTTCAGATACTTATTTACTGCCTTGGGAGAGAGTCCATAATGTTCCATAGCAGAAAAATGTTGACATCCTTATTTTATGAAGCAAAACAAATGTGTAATTTTCTGTGGTAATGAAAGGCTATTATACATTTTCCTATAACTTTTGGATAAGACACAAAATTAAGGTTCTGGTCATATCTGCCATTACACATTTAATTCACTTTTTATCTAGCTGTGCATCTCCCTACCTGCCTCCCCATTCCAGGGTTTTCAGCCCTTCAGTGCTGGAGTTCATGTAGTTATCCCAGCATCTGCACTCTCTTAAAATATGCTTGACTCTAATTTGCCTACATGATGACCTACTTTAGTTTCTTCTGGAAAAAAACCCCTAGTTTTTGTCTCTCAAGCTGATCCATGGTGTTTTTCAGCTCTAATTGTCAAAACAGAGGTTGTTTTCCACCCAAGACAGACCTGCAAATGTAATTCAGGATTTACATAACACTGCAGGTTGAGGTTGGCCTTCCACTTCCGTGGTAAAATACCAATTAACCACTGACTAGGAAAAGAATATGAGCTCCAAATAATTTTCTCCGAAATTAGAAAACTTTATACCAGTGCTTGAAAATGTCTGAGAGGTAATTCAGATAATGGTTTTTCCCTAGGTCTCTCCTATACTGTCTAAGACGGACAAAAGTAATTCATCTGAACATGAAATTCATAAAATAATAACTCTCTCTATATCTGTGACAAATCTTTGTTGATTTCAGAGCATCTGGGTAACTTTGTCATATAGGCAGACGCTCATGTAATCTGGAATATTGTCTTATTTTCATAATAGCAAAGTTTGCCTTAGGGTTTACTGTTAATTAATCATGTCCAAATATTAACTGACATCCGTTCTTGGGTGTGAGCAAAACTCCCCCCGAGGGCACCTCCTCTGTGAAAAATTTAACATTTCCATTTAGAAAGTGAAAAGGATGAAATGCTCTAAGAATTAGGGCAGCTGTATACAAGGGGAAAACCAGCTCACATTAGCCAGGGGAAGACAGGGGAAAGACCACTTGGCTCCTGGGAACCAGCTGAGGAAGAAGTCATCAGTTTTGGCAGAGTTTGCGTGAAAGGAGGGAGAAAGGAAGAACAAGGAGCTGCCACCTTCCCCTGGGATCACACTGGTGTAAGTCCAAATGGAGTCTAACATGAGTAGACAATGCAATCTTTGATCAGTATTGCATTAATTTTACATTCTTGGTGAGCTTTGGAGCCTTTATGGAGTTATTACAGACTTACAGCCGAGAGAATGAGGATAGACCTAGAGCTAAGGAGAAAATTCCATGTGTTAGGAGAATAATTTGCATGGGCATAATCCATGGGGGATGTCACCATAAAAAAACCCCAAGACTCCCTGAACTTTTTAGGAAGCTTTAAAATGGTGTGAAAATGAACAATGAGTGTTGGAACTGTTTTTCATTCATTTATGGAAGAACTGAAATATTTAAAATGGCAATCCTGTGGAGTAATATTATTACAATATATATGTACAAAGAATGCACATTCACACAGCCACATGGAGGTAATTTGGAGTCTTTGCACACAGAAGTTTCACTCACAGTGTTCCTTCATCCTCTTGTACATATATACTGGGAAAAAAAATCACCTAAAAGAGCTCATTTCTTTCCATCAAGTATTAAAGAGTGGTACTCACCAATACTTTCAAAAAGTCTTCTATGTGGATATGTTTTCTCGTATGTAGATGCCTATTTCTGAGTCCTGTTCTCAGGGGATTATCTCTGCTCCCCCTGGCCATGAGCCTAAATGCTAAAGTGTCTCAGCAGTGTAAATTAACATATTGTTGAAGGTCTTATAACCCCAAATGTGAGTGATTTGTTACCACAAGACATGCTTCTGATGCAACAGGAAATCCTCTATCCAAATTCAAAACCAGTAACTAAATATGGGCCTTTTGAAAAAGGTTTTAATTCTAAAAAAAAGGAAAAGTCATTAATTTTTGCTGTTTATATGAAGTTCTGTAATGACATGGTTTGGATTCTGTGGTAGTAATAAATTGATTTGCTTTAAATATATACCTGGAGGGGTTTTTTTTGTGTGTGTGTATGTGTGTGAAAAGAGGTTGTGATTTAAAGGAACTGGACTGGACTGATATAGTGCATTCTCAAGTTTAGTTCAATACTAATGTTCCAGCAGAAGTTGTACTTTTAAGCAACATCTATCAAACCATCCTCTTACAGTCTTTGCACCAACCTCTCTGTGTCTGAAATGACTGTATTACTAATTTAAAAATGTCAAATAAGAGGGTATCTATCTATCTATCTATCTATCTGTATATATATATATCTATGTATCTGTATATATATATACAGAGAGAGATTAGATAGATAGATAGATAGATAGATAGATAGATAGATAGATAGATAGATAGATGGATAGATAGATAGATAGATGGCCAGAGCCAGTGCTCCAAGGAGGTCACAGTTTAGCTTTCAGAACAAATATTTTTTTTTTTTTTTCCCCAGAGATCTCTGGTCCTTAAATGTGCAGGTAGACGCGAGTTATGCAAGCTGTAATAAAAAGTGGAATCCATTTGCTTCACATGGTGTAAGATGCTCCGGATAAACATATGTTCCTCTATGTTTCCTGCTTGAAAACTTTGCTGTTCAAGCCCATTTTACTTCGAGGCACAGATGGGAAGCAACTTGCTTACATTTCCATACTTGGCCATTGAACGAGCCAGGAATAGTACCAGCATCATGATTTCCAGCTCTCACTTGCAATTTTCCCTCTTTGTATTTTCCAGTGGTGATTACAGTAAAGTTTGGGAGAGTCTTTTTTTACAAAGGTATATCGATGGTGGTTTGAAATTGTCTTTTTTCTTTGCTGACTGCAACGTTCCTGGAAGTGTCCAAGGCCAAGTTTGGCCACAAGCAACTTGACAACTTGATCTGGTGTGTGGCATCCTTGCCCATGGCAGGAGGGTTGGAACTAGGTGATCTCGAAGGTTCCTTCCAACCCAAACCATTTAATGATTGTTCAAATCATCCGTTACTATTAGATCACACCTGGAATACCGTGTCCAGTTCTGGTCCCTGCAATATAGGGAAGACATGGATAAATTGCAGTGACTCCAGTGGAGGTCAGCACTGGAGCACTTACCCCACAGGAGAGGCTGAGGGAATGGGCTTGTTTAGCTGGGAGAAGAGATTTTGGGAGCTGGAGGAATGGATAAGTAGCAACAGCCCTTTGGATGAGTGTGAGGAGTGTCCAAGGAGCCAGAACCAGGCTGCTCATAGTTGTACATGACAGGAGGATGAGAGCAAAAGGACATAAGCTGAAACAGAAATTCAGGCAAGATTTAAAGAGAAAATTTCACCATAAAGGCTGTCAAACACTGGAAAGGGTTCCTCAAAGTGGTTGTGCAATCTCCCTCCTCAGAGCTTTTATGCAACCACCTAGATCAAGCCCTTGAGCTACTGCTGTCCCTGCTTTGAGTAGAAGGTTTGGCTCGGGACTTCCCGAGGCCCCTTCCAACCTGCATTAGTCTATGATCCAGTATAGATGTGCATTTATTCATAGTCATAGAAATGAAGAATGGTTTGGGTTGGAAGGGGCCTTAAAGATCATCTCATTCCAACCTCCCTGCCATGGGGTCTTCCACTATCCCAGGTTGCTCAGAGCTCCATCCAGCCTAACCTTGAACACCTTCAGGGACAGGACAGCCACAGCTTCTCTGGACAGCCTGTGCCAGCACCTCATCATCTTCACAGTAAAGAATTTTTCCCTGATATCTAATCTAAACTCTGTCAGTGTGAAGCCATTGCCCCTTGTCCTGTCCCTCCAGGCTCCTGTAAAAAGTCTTTCTCCATCTTTATTGTCAGCTCCTTTCAGGTACTGAAAGGCCACAATTAGATTACCCCAAAGCCTTCTCCTTTCCAGGAAGAACAATCCCAGTTCTCTCAACCTTTCCTCATAGCAGAAGTGCTCCATCCCTCTAATAATCTTGGTGGCCTCCTCTAGACTCACTTATTCTGTGACTCCACAACCTCATTACAGACAAATTTTGAATCCTGCTGCACTGTTTGCATGCACATTTTTTCTTCTTTCTCAGAGAATTCCTTGCCTTGCATTTATGCAAAACTCCTTTGATCCCACATTAAAAATTGCTGATGTTTCTGATGTTTTCTTGCATTATATTGATAAGCTCTCCCATGACCCATGGCTAAGAAGTCATTCCTAGATGACACTTAACTTTAGTCTCTCCTGCAATCTTTGCTGAATTGCTTTCTTGCTCCTGTAAAATGTATTCAACATCACAGATCTACGACAGATAAGTGAACGTTCTGGCAGATTCCAACCTCAGGAAAACAAACCATTTTAAGTCTAAATTTGTCTCAAGCTATCCCTTCCTGTATGTACATATTTTGACACCTTCGTCAACACAATTTCACTGTGCTTTTGTGGAGTATCTATATATTTCTTGAAACCTCTTAAAGTAGATAAGCAAAATTCAGGCACTTCTCCCAGTTTATTGAGTTTTCACAGCTCCATTTATAGTTTAGTTACTTCGGAGGGTTCTGGAACAAAAGCTGGAGATAGGAATTGAGGGCTTTGGAAAAGTTGAAGGAGAAGCAAGTGTGCTTTTGTTTGCATATATGAATGTAAGTGTATATGAATGCATGTTTCTGTTACACAGCCTCCTTCTCTTTTACAGGCCTTAGAATTTTTTATACTGCCAAGTTTCATGCTGTAAACCCAAGTTTGGCTTGAGTTACAGCAGCTCAGATGGAGAGGTTGTCAGTTTTACTCCTTGGAGTTTGACTTCACAAACGAGCCATGACTTCCACAAAATAAGGCTGAGACTCAGATCGTGGTGTGTGGATGTGGCACTTGGGGATGTGGTTTAGTGGTGGCCTTGGCGGTGCTGGGTTAATGGTTGTACTCATTGGTCTTAAAGGTCTTTTTAAGCTAAAAAAATTCTATGATTTTATGATTGTTTCAGTAGGCAAAAGGTGATGTCCTGTAATTACTCAACTCATTTTACTAAAGTGTACTGGCACAGATACTCTTTCGACAGAAAACTATGTATTTTTTGCAGCTTTCCTATGCCAATGAGGCATTTAGTGCAGTGATCATATCTGAGATCCATTGCTGCCTGGGACACCAGAAGAATATAAAAAATAATGAATTTCACATGGGAATTCAGGAGGCAACACTACAACATCTCTTTGGGCAAACTGAACAGCCATTTGCAGTTTTCTGGCCCATAGGCCAAATGACAGAATATTTTCATGCTATTAAGTCCTTTTAGCCTTTGAAACATAATGGAAACCCTCAAAATTCCTCATGGAAATGAAGAATGGCCTTTGTTGATTCAGAAATTATGATTAAATATTGCTTAACACTGTCCTAGTTTACCTGGGTTAAAAACGTCTCAGGCATTACACTGCTTAGATATCTCAATATAAGCTCCAGTGCCTGTATTCAGGAACTCATGGTGTTCAAATTACCAAAACTGACAAAATTCAGGTGCCTGAGATTCAAGAAAAACTGGAAAAAAAGCTGTCTTAATAGTAGGACTAATGAGGAATATACTACTGGAGAATTCTTCTTCTTAAATTGTATCTGTGGTTATAGAAGATAATAAAATTATTTTTTTAGTCCCCTGTTCGCTCACTGGGGTGTAAATCAGAAAATCATGGCTGGAAGCAAATTGTTATGAAATTAACAGGCTTCCACTGCCACTGGAACATGTTTCTGAAGATAATGATGATTTAGGAGCCAAGTCCCCTAGGTGATTGCCATTTCTATGTGCTGCACATTTTGTAAATTTGAACAGAAGAAAAAAAGAAAAAAAAAACCAAACAAAAGGAATTTTTGAAAAATTAGGCTTTTTAAAAATAAGAGTAGAAAATTAGGAAAAAAATGGAATAATAAAATCTGGTGAGTCTTTAGATTCCTTAGAAGTATACAGTCTCCTCCAACTGCCTTTCAAAAGCTCTAAAAAATATGCATCATTTTTTTTTCCAGTTAGTTTTAGAGGTTTTCTACTACTTCCAGCAACTTTGTTTGCAATATAAAATATTAAATTTTGTCACAGGGGTCAAAGTCAATCACTTTGCTAGTTAGCTGGTTTGCAAGGAATAATAACAACTGATTTGGAAACTATGGAGTTTTTCTTGAGTCACTTTGGGTCCATGTCTTGTATTTCTTGTGTTTGGGAAGAGTCCTGTATTAAGGTTACATAACGAGGATCTCCCCAGGCACAGAAAATTTTAGGAGACTATAGAAATTTCAGTCATGGACGGTACAAAATCAATGAAACATCACACAGCTTTTGAGAAAGGGGAATTTTTTGTTGTTCTGGTTTGGTTTCCATGTCATCCTTCTCTGGTAAGTTGTTGCGGACTAACAGCAGGTTGTGCTGTAGGAGTCACAGCACAGGACAGTTATAATCTTGTTTATTAAATGCCACAAGAAGGAAATAAGCTTCAACATGGCATGTCATATGTGACTATTGATTGCTACTCATGTCCAAGTAAAAACTGGAAGATAATGAAGAAACCAACAGCAGTGATCCATGGGTAAGTCAATTATTTGTTAACCTGTGGTGCATTTTCTCCAAGTCTCTGCTGCTTTTTCCTGTTCCTCCACACATATAGGCTGGGCCACACGTGAAAACCTGAGTGCCTACTGAGGCCAAAACCAAACCTTTGCAAATAATGATAGTTTGAATCAGAAAACTTTGTTTGAGCATCTTTATACTGAAAGGGAACATGATTTTGTCACTAAAAGAAAGAATAGGTGGTGGGAGCATTAGATGTGTTCCTCGGGCCAGGTAACACACTGCAGTTCTTGTTAGTGCAGGACCAAAGGCTTGCCTTTTTCAAAATAAATAGCAAAGCAGCTGGAGTGGAGTGCAACTAAATTTACTATATGGATAAAGATGACAGGTAGGAAAATTAGAGAATAAAGCAATAAGGATAGTGATCATACGTCACAGTGAAAACCACAAGAAAGAAATGGCAAAGAACCATGTGTAGAGGTACTGTATGAACACAGCTTCCAAAATGCTGTATGGATTTTGAAAAAGGAGTTGAGATAAGAATAATTAGCAGCAAAAGGGGAAAAGGGAAAAAAAATCAAGTTATGAATGTATTTTTCAAACCTGGGGCAGATATTTTCAAAGGTGCTGAAATTAATGTGATCTCAGTGGCTAATTCCCCTAGCTAGTTTTGAACTTTTTCATATAGATGCTTCATATTGGGTAGCTAGATCCATAATTAGGCCCTTAAATCAAAGAAAACTAGTTTTCAGAGAAGCTGACTTCTTCTTAAAGTTATTCAGAGTTCAGTGCTTTTGAAGACCAGGTTACTTTGATTTAGGTCTTGGGTCCATAGCCTGGGTATTTTGACCTCCAGAGGCATCTTGAACCAGTGTCACAGGGCTACAACATCTGTGTCCACTCAGTATTGGAAAATAAAAAGAAGGTACTGCAAAGGTCTCCCTGTAGCAGAGGCAGCCTGGTGTGATACAGCCACGTTCTGGTCTTACTGGCTCCATGTGAGACAGTTTCTGAAAGAACAACTAATTCCCTACAGGCTGCACATTTCTTCTCAATGTCGTTCCCACGTCAGTCCAGGTGAAATGGCGCACAAGGGGAATAAGAACTTGCAGGTAGGTGACTGGCCACCAGTTCAAATGATTTGGTTCATCTCCTCAGATTCATAGGTCAAGGGTGGTCTAGAATATCTCCCTTTCTTACTTCAAATCAGGGCAAGAAGCACTGCTGAAAACTGATGGGCTGTTCTGCCATCCTGGGGAGGAATCCATGATATGTCCCTGCTTGAGGGTTCAATTTCTTGGCTGTAGGGAAAATACAAACTGAAAAAAAAATAAATCCAAACGGCTGCCATCTTCAGAGGATTTCCTTTATCTATCTCAGTTACTGCCATACAGGCAAAATATTTTGTTCCCATGACAGACAAGGAGCCTTTAGCCACCTCTCTAGTTCTACTCTGGTCTAACCTAGTCTATTCCACAGTCATAGAATGATTAAGGTTGGAAAAGACCTCCAAGATCATCTTTACAAAACAATGTCCAAAGAGACCGATAAGAAGCTCAGCTCAACTACTGGGTGACTGAGCACTGTAAATATATAGATATAGGTTGGTTCTGCGCTTATTTAACTGATATAATTCAAAGTCTCAAGACACACGTTTTACCATTGTTGATGCTTGTGTGGTTTTCAGGTAGTGACAATACACTGCTGGAACCAGGGAGAGGATTAACCTCATCTTTAAGCTTCCCCAAAGCCATTTTACCACTATTTTTGTTCCTAGGCCAATTACAACAACTTTGTGCAATGACCCCATGCATTAAAACTTCCTTTTTTTTTTCTCTACTTTTCATTCAACTTCTTTCTTTCTTCTTTACACACTTCTTTTTTTACCAAGATCTGTTCTTTTTTCCCCTTCTCCTCTGATCATTTCCCTTTTCCTTGACTGCAAGGGTTACCCAATAGGAGAGTCAACTGTCTCCTTTATGGCTTTGGTGCTGCATCCTAAGATTAGGAGGGCTGAGCTGGAAAAGAAATCACTTATATTACACCATTGTTCATTACCTGAACAGAGTGCTGCTCTTTTTAGCCAGATTCTACAGCTTAGACAAATACAATGATGTGACTCAATTCCATAACACATGAGAAAAGTGATGGAGCGAGATCTGGGACCCTGTCCATCAAAAAACAATGGAAAGGAGAATTCAGTTTCCATAATTTTTGCTTTAATGGCTTCACACATAGACTGGAAAGGGCTGCAGGGAGCATTGTGACTGTCTCCTCTGACCTCTTGCATTATACAAGCCACTGAACTGAGCAAATTGATCTCTGCAGCAGGACTATAACTTGGGTTGAGTTTATATGAGATCCTGACGGCATCCGTCCTGGGTCAGAGCATCAGTACTATGTTTATTCCACACCTTTAGGAAGATATCTAGGCTAGTGTTAATTTTAGCTTAGGAAGAAAATCTCTTTAGTGTTTCTCCACAATCAGTGGAGAGAAACACATCGGGTTTTCCAGCAGCTCATCAGGGCACTCAGAGTTTGGCCCTTGTCATGAACCTTAACCTTAAGTGAACATATTTCTTCCTGTTGCTCTTTACTAAGGGAGTTTGTGGAGATAAGCATTTCTAGAAAGGAGTCGGTCTGTCTGCACAACAACACCCTCTGTGTCCTAATCATAAGACTTTAATTGCAAATTGATCTTTTTTTATACACTTTCAAACAGCTGTTTTCTTAAGGGAACAGCCAGAAAATTTTTGAGTTAGAGTATTATTGTCAAATTAAAATATTAGTGTTGTCTATTACAATGACATAACATCAAGTAAAACTATTAAGAGAGTGAACATTATTCCTAGGAATTACTCTTTAAAGCAACATCTCCACGTTTGTTAATGGGGGCGAGTTAGTGATTCCTAGCAGGTGATCACTACAAAGGACTTCAGGTAGATAAAGCAATATTGGTGCTTTCACATGCTTATTAGACAAGTGTTGGTATAAGAATTTGAGGTTTGATACTGTGGTTGTTGGAATTCTTTAAGGAACCCACAAGTGATCTCTACAGGCAGTGGAACAAGCTCATGATCAGAAAGCTCTAATACAAACACCTTTGGACACACTTATGCACCCAGTTTTTAGTACAGGCAATACACTACTCAAGTTTTAGGCTGAACTTTTTAATGACATAAAAATAAACCGCACATAAATCATTAATCTTCAAATATAAAAAAGTCAAAGAAGTATTACTTTTCCACATTATCCATCCATCCCTTACATTCACCTTCCTACAGAAATAGGACTATAATAAAATTATCTGGAGCCTTCATTGTTAATAAGGGAGTTTAACTCCAGGATCACACTGAAATTCCAGTGCAGGTAATTGCATTTTGCATGTTTAAACATCCCTCAGCTCCTTCAGCTGCCTTCAGTTGCTGTTCAGATTGTTGGAGCTTATTGTCAAATCCGTTTAATAGCTGACATATTCCATATCTGAAGTGCCTCCATTTTCTGTCTGATGAGGAGGTGAGCTCAGAATTTGTTTCCCTTGCTGGCTTGCTCACCAGCTGTGTCAGGAAGTTCTCTTCCACACACTCCAGGAACCTCCTGGACTGTTTCCTCTCTGCCGTATTGCATTTCCAGCAGACATCTGGTAAGCTGAAGTCCCCCACGAGAACAAGGGCCAGGGGTTGTGATACTTTGCCTCACTGCTTGTAAAAAATTTTCTCTGCCTTTTCATCCTGGTTGGGTGGTCTATGGCAGACTCCCACCGTGATCTCTGCCTTGCCCTTGACTCTTGCCCGTAAACACTCAACCCTATTGTCACCAACATTAAGCTCCAGACAGTCAAAACTCTCTCTAACAAACAGGGCTGGCTACCCCACCACCTCTCTTTCCTTGCCAATCCCTTCTGAAGAGTTTATGGACCCCTTGCAGCACTCCAGCTGTGCCAGTCATCCCACCACGTTTCTGTAATGGCAAACACATCACAGTTTTCCTGCTGCACAGTGTCTTCCAGCTCCTCACATTTGTTGCCCGCGCTGTGTGCATTGACACAGATTGATCCTGCCTCTTTTTTATGGAGGGACGCCCTAATTCCTACATGAGCAGTCTCAGTTTCTTCCATGGTTTCTAACACATTAATAACCTTTGTGCCTTCGCTGCCACATGGGTCTCCATCCCCTACCTCCAAGGAGACGGCAGACTGAAGAACCTTTGCTAGGATACCACCCCTTAACTGCCAGCATGTCACTCCCAGGCTTATCTGTAGTTTTATCCTGCTTTTATCCCTTTCTCCCTTCAAATTTAGTTTAAAGCTCTTCGAGTGAGCCTTGTTACTGCCTGTGCAAAGATCCCTTTTGACACAGGTGCACTTGTCTGATGCCAGCAGGCCTGGTGTCCTGTAGACTGACCTATGACCTAAAAACCCCAGATTCTGCTGGTGACACCAGGTTTGGCGGAGCACACTATTTGTACTCCTGATCCCTTAAGCAGTCATCCCAAGCCTCTGAGTGTTTCTTGATTGCCCTTGGACTTCTTGTGGTGACTTGTATTGCTGCCAACCTGAAAAATCTGTAATGGATAATAATCCGAGTGCCGTACCAGAGCTTTCGCTTCACCTCTTTAACCCCGGGGAGGCTTTTCTAAGGAGTGAGTCAGGCCTTTTGAGAATTAGGACTCATAGAGTCTCCTATGATAATGACCCATCCTTGATTCTTTATTGAAGTAGTTTGGATGCAGGGTATAATCTGATGTAACCTCAGTGACACACCCATGATAAATGAACCATCGTTCCCTTTCATTGTTTGTTTCCACTTGCAGAGCCTCGTACCTGTTACCCACGGGCACCTGGGTGGATGGGGCACTCACAGAGGAGATGGGTCTGCTATGCCAGGAAGGAACTAGTCACCATTGCCCCTGTCCCTTAAGTCACTGTGTCCAGCCAGGTGGAGAGGGCACAGGGATCCTTTGCATCATGTGTCCTGTTTGCAGGACTCCTCCACCCACTCACCTCCCTCTGGAGCTCTGCCCTTAAGTGGAAGGGTCCACCCAGGCACAATTCCCATAGCAGTGCTGCCTTCTGCTGGCTGGCACTGGGGTAAGAGCAGGTCCTATCTTGCAACCAGACAGCGTGTTCCCACTGAGCATGTTCTCGTGAGAAGAGCATGTTCTCCTGCCTGGAGAGCTGTGCCAGTCCTGCTGGGTGCAGAGCTCAGAGAGGTCATGGCCTTCTGCTGGGTGGGCACCACTGCTCCCTGGTTGGGCCAACAGAGCTCCAGTGCCCTTCCTGCACACCCTTCCATGCCAACTGCTGTGCAAACTGTTTTGCTGTGCTCTGGATGAGATTTCTCCCAAGGGACTTCTTTTATAGATGTGTGTGGCTTTATCACCATTGCTTCTTGCCTCACCCAGGTCCATCAGCTGCTGTGATGTGAGACTCAGGCTCCTGGTGAGTCTCTCTGCTTCCTCTGAGGTTCCTCCAGTTCAGAACCTCCCCCTGTGCACCACACTAGGACCCTCTGCTACCGACTGGAGCTGCTCACCTCAGCTCTTCCTTTCATTAATTATCAAGTCCTCAGAAAACTAAACAAAACAAAGCAAACCTCTTGACCAAAAGGGAAAAAAAAAGTATCTTGAAAGTATTAGAAGAAACCCCTTCACACCTGATTTTTCATGTGTGTGTGCCTGTTTAACGCTATTCAGTTTTTTGTTTGAATTGTATAAAACTGTTGAAACAAAATAATTTATTAGCTCAGTTTTATTTGCAAGGAAGGTTCAGTTGCCCTTTATATTATTGTTATATCTCAAGACAATGTTTCTTTACTTATGAGCAGATGTTTGAAATCCTCCAGGAGATTTTTATAAGACTATGGAAATGAACTTGGCATGGGTACCGGTCTCCCAGGTGGAGCGGGTGAACACAAGCCTTCTTAGAAGTCTCAGATCAAGGGTAGTCAGAAAGAGCAACAGAGCCCAGCCACCAAAAGCCGAGTGCTTTGGTGACTGACAGGTACAGGCTCTTTCTGAAGCATAAAAAGGAATGCTAAATGATCTCACTGACAGAATAAATCTTCTATTTGTTTGGTCTGGACCAGATGTGCTAAAGGCTGATGTGGAAATGTCTGCTGATGCCAATCTCAGTTTAAATCACAATTTGGCAGCAGGGCTTTTTTCACCCCCTCTCTGCTCTCCCCCACCCTCTTTTTTTTTTTTTTTTTTTTTTTTTTAAGTTGCAAGCCCATTCAGTGCTCCTTAAAAAGTTTCAGCAATGATCACAATTAATTAGACATGGCCTCATTTGTCTTTCCCAGGACTGTGAGGAGCAGTCTTTCAGGCTTTGCTGCTTGCATAACACAGAAGCCACTGGAAAGGCAGGAGAAACTCCTTAAGGTGTCAGGAACTGAATTCTCTGCCCCATCCTAACACCATCTGTCCATATCTCATTATGCAGACTTGGATGCCTTTCTAAAACGTGGTTGGTATGGGCATCCCTGTCTTCCAGAGCATAAAAAATAATAATCTGGTTAATAAATTTAAAACAATGAAGCACTTTAAAACCTTTAGTATCTTTGCTCACCCTTGCTGGTGTCACCTTCTGCAAAAAGAAGGAAGAAAAAATTAATTGGAACACTAACACTTCATAGAATCCTAGAATGGTTTGGGCTGGAAGGGACTTTAAAGATCATCTCATTCCTCCCCCTGTCATGAGAAGGCATACCTTCCACTAGACCAAATTGCTTAAAGCACCATCCAGCCCAGCCTTATTTATCTTGTCACAGAACTTGTGATCAAAATGCTCTAATTTTTTCCTGTAAAAGAAATTTTCTGGAAGTTTAGTGGAGGTCATTCAAACATCAGGCAAAAAATAAAAAAATGTAAAAATAAAAAAGAGTGGAAATATAATTGTTACATTAAGATATTCTTATCTGTTTTGTGATAAATAAACACACAGGAAACCTCTGGTTTCATTGAAATCTTGGACAAGATTAAAGAAGTTTGACACACACGAGTATAAAGTCTCTGCCTCAAAGAAATCAGTTTTCTGTTAGAACCAAAAACATAGAGAAAACAAGGTACAAAGGCATTGAAAGAAAAAGACATATGTGGACAAGCTGTGTTATATGTAAGGCCCAATAAAATATCTGAATTATCAGAGTTCACAAATTTTGTCAACATACGAATGGCAAAATTTTTATATTTCATATTTTTTTTTTGTCAGAAAAAAAGTGACTGCATTTCATGGCAGAGCAGGCACATACACCAACTGTTCAAGCATCCACGGAGTTTGTCGTTCTGTGATAGTGAGTTACAGAAAACTGCATAACCAAGTCTTCAAAGTGAATTTTCATTGACAGAAAAAGACGGACAACCTTCACAAGTGAATCAAGTTCCTCGTTCTCAGTGATCAAACCATTTGCATTGCAGCCAAATGAAGCCACTTCTTTGATCAAAATGTATTACAAGAGGAAAGTGTCAGGAGAAACAACTGCAAGAGTAAAACCGAGGTCAGCGCACCAGGGGTGGAGGATACAACTCCGGCACACACAGGATCCACCTTTTTTACACTGTAGGTTAGTGTAATTTTTGGTAGAATTTGAAATTCTATGGGATATGTGGGGTGCCTCCAGCTGGTGAATATAACGCCAACAGCTAGGATCTTGACCAAGCAGCTGCAATCAACGCTTAACTCCAAGAACTTCATTTATGTATAGATTTTAGGAGCATCCAGTAGCCTAAATATTTCTCAATGTGCCAGGATGGAAGCGCTCATCGTCCTAACAACCATTTTACTCTGAGTTCCCCATTTCTACAGCAGCTCTCCAGCAGTGAGCACAGTCCATCAGCTTCCACATACAGCCATGGGAGCCATTTCCATTGGCACTCCAGTCCCCTCTGGTAGCTACAGAGGGTCAAACTCCAGAGCTCACGCTGCAGATCTGTGGATGGGGCTTCATCAGCCAAGGTGTGAACACATTGACTCTTAGTGTTCTTCTCAAAACAGACCTCGGGAAAAAAACTTACCCATGGCTTCCTTGTTCACCTGGACCCTCAGGTGCAGCACCCAAAAATCATCAGCTCTTTATTCTCTCCTTTTCTGCACCTACAGAAGACACTCGGCCAGGTCATGGGACACTGACCTGCTACCAGGAGTGACCTGTCCATCCTTATACTGGGTATAACAGAGAGGAATAAAGGTGATCCTGTGAAATTACCTAGACCTTACCCATAGACTTTTCTTCAAAGGCACCTGCACTCTGACTGCTGAAGCAGCCTATTGTTTTGTGGTTCTGTTAGATGTGTCCTTGCTCCAGGAAAACCTGACAGCAACAATAGCAAAAAAATGGGAGTGAATATCAAGTATACACTGTAATGCATATTTCATCAGAGCTCAGCAGCTCTTTCTCTGACTCAAAATAAATTCTCTTCTTTCACTGTGACTCCCAAAATATAAACACAACACAAAGCCTTTCCAAAATACAATCATCAGAAGTGTGAGTCCACCTTCTCAGGAGTGCTGTAACTTGAGTGTACTCTTTGCTTAACTGCAAATTCCAAATTATATCCACAGTTAATGCAGAAGTTGCTACTTTAAATATCTTTTTTTCATTTCTCTGAACAGCGAGATTTTTTCTCCAATTAATGTGGTGAAAACCTGCTTTCTGTTCTTATTTAAGATGTCAAAGTGTCAAATTGTTTCTTTACAGGTAAAACAGGAGACACGTGTTTACAAAAAATAAAATAGAATAGTTCAGTCAGAGCTGCAGTTAATAATTTCAGAAATGATACAACAAGATAGAATTACTATTGTATTATGGTATAACATGACATAATTGTGACAGGCCTTGACATGTGCTGGGCATGATTGTCTGTCATGCAGCAGCTTTGTTGAATCTTCACCAAATCAGTCTGAATGCAAGAAATACAAAATACAATTTAAGCTGGACAAATTCAGGCTGAACAAAAGACTGATGTATTTTAACAGTGCGAAGAACTAACCTTTGCAGCAAGGATTTTGATGGATATTCTATTTCAGCCAAATTTAGATGAAGGTTTTAAAATTTATTTTACTTTACTAAAGGAGGAGTTCATTTAAACACAAGGATATTCAACGCTATCCAAACTAGATGAACAGTAATTTCTTCAAATTGACAGAAAAATCTGCTGTTAATGTTTCTTCCACAAAGCTGTCAAATATATTTCTTAAGGGAAGGTAGCTGCTATCAGTCCTCCTTTAGAATAATTAACCATTATTTTACAGCTTCTATCTGCATATGATTTACAGAGACCTGCTTTGCTGTGAGTGATGACACAGCCATGACATCTCACCCAAGTTTAACTGTCTAATTATTGAATGTGTTGTCTTCTTGATCCATTTCTGGGGCTAGCAAATTAATTTTTGAGATACAAACAGCACTAGAAATATAGATGGCCATTAATAAGCTGTTTTTAAAACTATATGGCCCTCCCAAAATGGATTTTAATTAGCTGACTCGGTTGGCATTGATAAGCTCTCAGACATTCCATAATTGTATCTCCTGAGCTTTCTCAAATAAAATTAATTAAAAAATAGAGCTTCCATAAATTTTATTCTTGGCAGGAGAATTTCCAGTTCTGTGGTATTACAGCATGAACAGTCCTACAGGTAGAGTCTTTTTCTCCTTCATAGTTAATCTAGAAACTTTCAGGCTAAGTGCATTTTCCAATTCTATGGTATTGGAGGAAAAGTGTAAGGCTTTATAGCCAAAGGGGCTATAAGTCAGAGTTATTTGAAGGATTAATATGCCAGAGGCCATCATCTTTCAATATTGCAAAATGAGTTAATGGCTTTCATTGCATAGACTATAAAATCACAAGGGACCCTACTAAATTTTGACCTTCTGTCTATCATTGGGCAGTCAGTGTTACCCAATATCATACCCCGGATTTGAGTGAGTCAAAGAATTTAAATTTCAGGGTTTGTCAGGTGTGTGTCATTGTCAGAGAAAAGGAGAAGCCAAGGTGTGACCAAAACCTAAGGTTGCATAGCATGGAAATCAATTGGATGTCCTTTTCCTACTGTACATTTGAAGATAAATTGCTCCCTAATTGCTCCCTAGCAGTGAAAGGCAACCTACTAAATCCACAAAATCCAGAGCATTGCCTGTCAGACTTAAGAGGAATTTTATCTCCTGAAACCAGTGAGTGCTCTGACTGTGAAAGAACATGAATTGTCTGTGCCACCTTGGAGTATTGAGCACCAACATCGCTGATGTCTCCGAGGAAGGCTGAGAAAAAGAAACCACCCAACCCCAAATATATCAGGTTAATGGTGTACTCAGGAAAAAAACACTCCTTGAGCCCTTCAGGCAACTGAGGCATGACACAGAATTGTTATCTTTCTTAATGAAAGCATTTTGAACATGTCAGGAACATTTTATCTGTTTAACAGGAGATGAGACCACACATGGATGGAGGTTTGAACTATCCTTCCCACTTTTCTTCAAGATCATTCCACGTCATGGCAGAGTTCCAGTTTGCAGGACGAGGTGCATAAAGGCTGTGCCAACACCCACAGGGCCAAGTTAGTTTCCAGACAGAGAGGAGCTTTGCTTTTTGGAGGATAGGAGAGAAGAAAGGAGAAATGGGTAATACATTGGTTGCGGGGCTTCTTTTCAGAAAGATCTCAATGGCAGAGTCATGAGGGCAGTGATAGGTCTTAAAAGCCCAGAACAGCCTCACCTGGGACCTCCAGCCCTTTTTCTCCATGAACCTCATTTAAACTCAGGGCTGTGGTTCAGTCCCTGCTTAACCTAAGCTGTAGGTTTGTAGATCTCCAGTCCTGCCTCTGACTGTGCTTCCTGGATGGACTTTTGGACCTATACTGTAGCTTTCTCCTCAGATCTGTGTTTTGTCTCATCCCATTTGGATCCTGACTGGGCTCCCTGGAGGGGCCATGGATCTGGTTCCTCCCCTCGCTGTGGTTGCTCACAGACCCCATTTCCAGCACAGAGCTCTACATGATGTGCTCAGAATTACACCCTGTCAGCAGGGACACTGTCTGTGCTGGGGTCACTCCCACATCCTGGCTTGTCCTGCTTTTTGGAAAAGCTGGTCCTTTCCAGTTGACATGAGGATGTTCTTTCAGGGATGTGCTCGGGGTTGTATCAGCTCAAGGGAGGAGAACTGGTGGAAAAAAATTGAAAATAGTTCAGATGTGGACTCACAGGGGAACAGTGTCCAGCTGGGTGCTCCTCATACAAGACAGGCATCAATATACTGGAGCAAGTGCAAGAGACATCCATGAGGATTGTTAAGGGGATAAAAAGGGCATGATGTGCAAGGACATGATGTACAAGGACAACAAGATTTGTTCCTTGATAGTAAGGACAGATGGCTGAGGGGAGATCTTCTTGCTGCCTCCAAAGGGCATGGAGAAGATAACTTAGACATTCTGGACATGCACAGTTGATAGGGTGAGAGCTAACAGACATGAGTTCCAACAAGAGGAAGTGCAGCTTGGAGTTAGGAATTTTTTTGTGCCTTGCAGCTGGTTAAATAGCGGAACAAGGGCTCAAAGAGGCTATGAAATCTTCATCCTTGGAGACAGTCAAACCTCACTGGCTGTGGCTGCCCCATCCCTGGAAGTGTTCAAGGCCAGGTTCGATGGGGCTTGGAGCAACCTGGGATAGTGGAAGGTGTCCCTGCCTGTGGCAGGGGGGTTGGAATGAGAGGAACTTTAAGGTCCCTTCCAACCCAAACCATTCTGTGATTCTGCCCAATCCAATTTGGCCCTGCTCCGATGGGGTACAGGGCCAAGTGAGTTGCTGCACATGTTTCTAACATATTTTATCTTACGGTTTTAAGAAAATCCTTAGAAACATATTTAGCTACAGCAACTGCACAAGTGAACAGCACAAATGAACAACTGATGTCTGAAATCACAACAGAACAGCAACTCTCCCTGTCCTGTTTCTACTTTCTGCCTTTATTAGTGGGGGCTGGTCTCTCAAAATGGAATTATTTCTCAGGAGCTCATCTGTTCCTTCTGTGCCAAGAACAAAGGAAAAGAAATATTTAAAATGAGTGTGATGTGAACAGGATCATCGCAAAGTAAGATGTTTTTCAAAGTTTCCCAGGAGGGATCACTAGTTTTTTAGATCCATCTGGAATTCAATCATTGTTACTTGCCAGCTGCTGCTGGGACCTTACAGTTGTTTCTCCTCCTCTGGACACAACATGTAGTGGGAACAGTTATTGCTGCTGAAATAACTCTGAAGGACAGGCACATAAGCTGGGAATTCAGGCAGCTTTTTGGGTTTGCTTTTTGAACTGGACCAAATTTATTTGCTACTGTCTTGGCTGCTTATAGCTGAGGTTATTGGAGGGCAAAATTTCCGAAAGCCCATGTAGAATACAGCAAATATAAGAATTTCTTCAACTGCACAATCCTGACAGTTTTATTTAATGTTACAGGATCAGTTTTGGAGCTCATATATGACAGAATTTATACTTTACATCTTATTCCCTGAAAGGCAACCTGTAAAGGCATGCAAATCTCTCTCCAAAATAAGGGCATTTAATTTACAGAAGAAATAATAAGAACTTAGGAACTCTAGGTATTAGTTCTCACTATCTAGCAAATTGCTTGACCCTGATATAAACCCAGAAGGGATCAAACAAAATTGGTTCTACTCACCCATTTAAGCACCTCAAAATATTTTGCTGTCTCTTAAAAGTGTCTAAATTTGGATTACTGGCATGCTCTGGACCCCTCACTTCAGCAGAGAAGAGCTGCACCTACAGCCTACTGCAGGTGCTGAACTTGAGCTCTGCAGTGACTCCCCACTGACTGTGATCAATTGTATTCCTGAGCAGTCGAGAGTTTGACTAACACATCACATCCCGAGAAAGGTGCCTTATTCTTTCTTAAGTTTCCTGGAAAGTGATTTGAATTACATTTCACAGATGTTTGAAGAGTTTTGTGAACATTTTTCAGCTTAGTTGCCTTAGACACCTGCGAGCTTAAGGCAAAAGAAACAACAACAAAAAAAAATTCGACTTAAAGCAGCTGTTTGGGAAACAATTGGTACGATGCTTGTCCTTGACAAGGTTGGAAAGTGAGTAAATATACATTTTTAGAAGAAGAATCAATGGACCCCTAAGGTGCATTTTCCTGGGCGTCTTAGAGCTAGTCCTGCTTTGCACCCCATATTGATGCCTTGGAGGTTTGGCCTTTTAGTATCACACGAATCTAAAAGAAATGTGATAACACTGAACATGACAATGTGTTGCTAAAAACAAGCTGCCAAGCAGCTTAAAAAAGCTGTCAGACTACCTGTCAATAAATGTGCATTGTTTGGTGAACTGGATCCCAGCTGCAGATTCTAGGAAATGAGAGGGAGTTGAACACCCCACAAAGTTTCTCTTCGTCTCTGCATGGGCAGGGAGCCAGGGCAGCAAGGATGCACACAGACTGATGGCATCAAAAGAGTGTCTCAGGAACATTATTGGCCTTTCTGGTGCATATTCAACCAGGCAGCATCTCAAAACTTCTGTCAAATAATGAATCAAGACATTTTCAATAGGATAAAGCCTTTTGTCCCCAGGTTATTGGTCTGAACCTAGACAGGTAACAGATTTTGAGACAGGGACCTATTATGTGGTTGTCAATTAGCCAAAACAATAAAACTTAAAGGACATTCAGATCCAGGATTTCATTTTATGACATTCTTGAATCAAGTATTGACTTTAGGGAGCTAAGGCAGGGTGTGCCAAAGATGTACATCATGGTGTCATCAAAAAACAAGTTCATATTCCCAAGGTATATTCCTTATTTCTAGCGGTACCATTGCATCAAAGCAGTGACAGGGTAACCACCCAAATATTAATTCTGGGTACATTTTTCAGACTGTGCTATCTCTTATACTATCAGGATTATAGTATTCACAGAATCATAGAATTTTTAAGGTTGGAAAAGACCTCTAAGATCACTGAGTCCAGCCTTTGACCAAACACTACCATATCAGCTAAACCACAGCACTGAGGACCACGTCCAGCCATTTTTTGAACACCTCCAGGGATGGGGGCTCCACCACCTCCCTGGGCAGCCCCTTCCAATGCCTGACCAACCTTTCAGTGAAGAAATTCTTCCTGATGTCCAACCTGAACCTCCCCTGAGGCAGCTTGAGGCCATTTCCTCTCATCCTGTCCCATGTCAGCAGAGCCTGACCCCGCGCTGGCTCCCCCCCGCCTGTCAGGGAGTTGCAGAGAGTGAGAAGGTCCTCCCTGAGCCTCCTTCTCTCCAGGCTGAGCCCCCCCAGCTCCCTCAGCTGCTCCTCATATGACTTACTCTCCAGACCCTTCTCCAGCTTGGTTCCCCTTGCCCGGACACGCTCCAGGACCTCCATGTCTTTCTTGAGGTGAGGAGCCCAGAACTGGACAGCATTATCGCTCTCCATCCTCACAAGCAACATTACCTCAGTTAGATCTGCAGTGAATAGTTTACTACAGTGCAGACTACACTTTTTCCAGACTCACATCAGCCATAAAATTCAGTGAAAATAAATATATCCACTGGAGGAAGTTTAAATAATATGGTTTTCATATCTTAAATAAGAACAAAGACAGACTGGCCATAAAACATTTGAAAATCTTAGTAGTGTCTACATATAAATAAATATGCTCAAAATATTTTCAGAGAGTTGACAGAATTTGCATCTGATTGATATCAAAAAGCTTCAGTTTTCTTTTCTTAACAGTACAAAGAAAAGAAACATCTAAGGCAAAGCATATTGGGCCTGTAAGTTTTTGGTGAAGATGTGAGAATCTTGAGATTTGTCTAAATCATTTGGAATCAAATGGAAAAACATATGTCCCTGTGTAACAGACAAAGGAACACTTCAGAGGCTACTCCAAGGGCAAAGTCTTGCTTGAGCTTGGCTTGGTCTGTCCTCACTGAGAGAAAGACACAAACAGGAAAAGAAATATTAGAAAAGAAATTGTTCAAGTGATAAATGTTATAGATAAAAAATGTGAATAAGAGAACATGGGAAGTATACAAATAAGTATTTTGAGATATAAAAATATGAATGAACTGGGAAGAATGTTCTGCATCTTAGAATATCTTCTTTTAGTCATATTTTTTTCCCTTTTGTTACATTTCCTCTCATTGCTGTGACTTGTGGAGAAGAAGCTGAGGAGAGTGATATTTCCACATCAGTGTGATTTTGTCATGGGAATTACTGTGTGGATCAGAATCAGTCACTATGGCTGGTGCAAATAATAGGGGATCATACAATCATAGAATATTTGGGTTGGAAGGGACCTTCAAGATCATGTATTTCCAACCCTTCTGCCACGGGCAGGGACACCTTCTACTAGACCAGGTAGTTCAGAGCCCGATCCAGCCTGGCCTTGAACACTTTTATGGGTTGGGCATCCACAACTTGATATCCATCTTGAAACAGGGCTTTTCCACCTTCCCAGTATTCCCTCTCACCTCTTTCCATGACAGCCCTGCACCACACCCTGAGTGGTGTAATTTTCAACAACACACTTTCCACTGGAGTTTGAGAGAGTAGGACGGAAAGAGTAAGGAAGGAAGAGAACTGAGGATGGCTAGGCTTAGTTTTATTCAGCTATGACATCACACTGAAGAGTCATCTGGACACGGTGGGTTTTTGTTATCTGAACATTTCTCTGAGAGCTGACAACTGAACCTCTGTCTAAACACAACACACCGCAAATGGTGAAGCAGAGAAGTGACAGCTCAGTATGAAGTCTCAGTGCTCAGATTTTTCATTTTCTATTCAAATCACTGTTTACAAGCTTCCTGAGCAACAGTTCCAGGATGCAAAATGGCATTCACTGTCCTCCCTCTCATTTGGCTTGGCAGAATAAAGGTCACGAGCGAGTCTGTCAGACTGAACGCCGCATCTTTTGCTCGCTGTGACAAACAAAGAGCTAATCTGATGCTGTAGGCTCTGTCACCTCTATCAAATCTCATTTTGTCTTCAGTTTGTTGGCAGTTTCAAATGGCTGCTTTTCAAAAGCTTCTCTCCTGAATATGTGAATTTGGGGCCTTACATCTTTTTCTCCTGGGATGTTGACATGCTGCTCAGAGCATGGACTAATGATTGAATCTCCTTTTCGAGTGTATCATGTCTTTGCACTAGTCTGGTTTGGAGAGGGTTTTTCACACATATACTTGTTTAAACATACTCAGTTCAACATTTCAGGGGTTTTGTTGTTTTTTTTTCTTCTTCTTCTTCTTTTTCTTTGTAACTCAAAAATGTGAAATTAAAAGAGTCAGCTTTAACTTTATGTTGCAACAGAGTTCCTTTCAACTTGCCTCAGTCCCGCGAGTACCCTGTCACCTTAATTTCTGTTTAGAGTAAGACAGGTTTGTAGCACTCTTCTCAGTAATTCATCTCTGAAATAAGGTTGACTTGGGGCCTCGTGTCTATCTTGAAGTATAATAGTGTCATTTACTGTTAAAAGTGGCATCAAGAGATCCTTTCTTTTGTCACATTTGCAGTGTCTCCATAAAACCAGATCTTTTTCTAAAGGTTATCAGACTGGGCCCTGATCCTGTTAGTGATTACTGCAAGGGAAACATTCTGAACCCGTGACCTTTTAGACCATGGCTCTTATGAGAAAGGGGGTGCTATTTACAGCAGCCTGTGGCTTGTGATACCTAATAAAAGCATTGCTTGCTTGGGAAACTGGACTTTTTCCTTTCCATTTTGTTTGGTTCTTCTTTCTCCAGATTGTTAGCTTGGTTTTTTTTAATTTTATTTTTTAAAATTTTATTTTATTTATTTTCATTTGTTATGTTGCATTCCATAGAGTGATAGAATTATAGGATGTTTTGGATTGGAAGGAACCTTAAAGATTATCTAGTTCCAACCCCCCTGTTGTGGACAGGGACACCTTCCACTAGACCAGCTTGCTCAAAGCCCCATCCAGCCTGGCAATGCACACTTCCAGGGATGGGAATTCCACAACCTCTGTTAGTTTAGTTTTGTTTAGTTTATTTAACATTTTTTAACCCAGGTGTTTTAATTTCTGTGTGAAAGATACTTCCTTGATCAAGTTAACATCATTGTCATCCTCCAAATCAGAGTGTTACCAGTTGTAATTCTACAGCAAATTTGATTACTAATTTGTTCTCTAAGACAGGATATTGTATAAGTCAAAGGAAGACTGACATCTCTATGAAATCTCAATTTGATACACTATTTTAGATTTCAACCACAGCATTTTCCAGATTTGATGTGGAATATACCCTCGTGACTCCCCAACTACATTCCTAAACTTTAATGCACAGGTGAAACCAAGATGACTTCTCTTTTCAGTGACTCCTTGACACTGTCACTGAGGAATACCACAGTGGGAAACAACACTAAAAGTGTTGGATTTTCACTCTTCCCCACATCACACGCAGACATTCCAGTGTTAAAACACATCTTTCTCATTACTGGTACACAGCTGACAGTTCACAGCTGAGTTTGCTGCAGGAACATCATTTTATTTCTGTACATCTTTGTCATAATTACCAGCATTCAGAATCAAGAGTGTCAGACTTTACAAAACCAGGCTCTTCTGTCATTTAACTTCCCTCCCAGAACTTGTGTAGAAAACTCCTTTTTGCTGTCTAGGTTTCTGTCACACAACGAGAGGCATCTTTTCAGGAGTCCTGGTTGTTTGGTACCTTGAAGTAAAGAGGTGGGGTTTTTTTTCTAGGTCTCCCCACCTTTTATTTCAAGGATTTCCTGAAATACACAAGGACAGGTTTTTCTTCCTTCTTTATATTTGGTCTTCTGCTCTGAAATAATCCCTGAGAAACTCGGTGAGTTTGTCATAGGGTGTATGACCTGCCTTGCTGTTGTGGTAGAGGAAGGAGGTCATGCATGTGTTTGAGAAGTGCCAGAGTTATTTCTAAACATAATAAAAGATTTTGATTCTGTTTTTCCCTCTGGAACCTCTCTTACCCAGCATCACATGCAGGTAGAAGGCAATGTCCCTTTTACTTCTCCTGTCTCTTCTTTGCTGGCTGCTCACCCCATCCTCCAAGCTTCTCTTGCTTTACTCTGGTCTTTCTACTCATACAGTACTTTCCAGTTCACCCAAAAAACTAGATCAACAATGTGGCTACTCTTGTCTTGCAACAACCGTGTGCTTGTGGGCCATTCCTCCCCTCACAACTTCTTGAAAGTCTAGGTTGCAATAATTTTAACCAAAAAACTGCCTCCTCCTCTACTGTAATGAAAATTTCCTCTTGAATGACCATTGTTGTTACTGTGTAATAGTGAATAGATTTACATGGGCATATGCACAGACATACACACCACAGGGAAATAAATTGGACTTCAGATAACCACACTGATCATTAAATAAATTCTTGCTCCTCTTCAGATCTGTGTTTATTTCGGAGTATTTTAATTCTCATTTACACCATGGATATTTCATATCACTCTGTCACTGAACATAAATTATTTTCAGGTATCAATCACTCCAATGCAATTGTTGAACAATAATAGAAATTGCTCAACTATGCTTCCAGCATGGGATGAAGTGAGTACAGTGTAAATGGCAAGCATGGCCATTTATTTTTCTTTATAGCCAAGCTGGCTCACTCATCCTTAGTTTAAGTGATAGTTCAAGCTGTGAAAGAGTTGTTAGCACACTCATCATTTTTATTACTTAGGAAATGGTCCCTTAGCTTAATTGGATTTGGAAAATTTGCTGAGCATTCAGGTGAACCTCCATGAATCCCAGTAATACTGTGATACCCCACAAATCTCTGTCAGCTGTCGACATCCTAACTAAGCCTTCTATTTTCTGGTGTTTTGAGCCCAGAATTGTAAAAAAACCCCCCTTCCATGAAGTCCATTTTGACTTGATTACTGTAATGTATTTTACAGAGAGAATGCTGAGATACTGAGTCCTGTCATGTTCATAAGATACATAACAAGATTGATTTGTTTTTCAGATTAATTCACTAAAAATCGTTCCCTTGATCCTCCATAACTCAATGGAAGAACAGAGCACTTGTAGATGTACATCTAATAATCAGCTTTCACTAGCTTCATTCAAGAGCTGCAACTCTCACTGCGGGCAGTGGTTCTGAATCTGTCCCTTTGAATCCTCTTTGAGATTTAGAAACAAAACCAAAGAGAAAAGAAAAAGGGAAAAAGGAAAAAAAAGAAAACAAGGAAACACTGGAGAACTTGATTTTCCAGTTTGTCCTTCCAGCACTTGGTCTGAAAGCTTTCAAAGGCATTAAGATACTTTCAGTTGACTTCAGTGGGTTTTGGATAAAGACTTTAGGGCACAGTGTTCAAAAAAAGTGTAGGTGTGACACTTGGGGACATGGTTGAGTGGTGGACTTGTTAGTGCTGGGGGACCAGTTGGACTCAATGACTTTACAGGGCTTTTCCAACCTTAATTCTATGATTCCACGATTTTAGCAGTGTTTCCCAAACCAGCAGACAGGAGTCTTTCTTTCCCTCTCTCACAATAATGAAAAATAGTCCTAACAAATTATAAAAACCTTCTACACCTTCCCAGCTGTTCTGACTTCAGGGAAACTGGGGGAAAGAAGCTGCAGCCTCCTAATGAGGGAAACAAAAACCAAAGAAGCACAGGTAAGTGAAATTCTTCTCCTCATCTTAACACACCTTGTTATTAAGTTATGACTGAATTCTCTATCCTATAAAAATGACATCCTCCACAATACAGCTGGGATGGTTTAAGCTACCTTAAATCACTCAACCTGCAATACATCTGAAATGTTAATTAAGCAAGTTTTTTATCCTCACCTCTGCTCTGCTGGCTTTAGTGAAAGCTTGTCTGCCAGGGAAAACTCTCTACAGGTACCGCCAATTCTGTTTGAAGTTGGTGATCTGGGTTTGGCTCATAACATTCACAGTAGATTTACCTGAAAGATCAATAAAAGAGTGTTCAAAGCAAGATTGGCTTCATAGAGCCTAGCATTTTATTAATTTATATAAACTTCCTAAAACTTTTGCTATAAAGAAAAAGGGAAAAGCTTGAAAATATTCACAATATTGTACAGCAGGGTAATGAAACTGGTACGGCGAAGTTCTGGAATTTGTTATTTTTTTCCAAAAAAACCGCTCAAAATAGGGCATGTTCAGAGCATCAGGATGCTACAGACACAGGTGAGATTTTCAAATCCAGATGGAGCTTTCAGATGCCTCAAGTTGTGGCATCTCTATAGGTTCTTATTTTCAGGGGTTGTAAGCATGTCTTTAAACTACCTCATAGAAAGCACCCCAAATACCTCTCACAGTATCCCTCTCTTGAAAATTTTTATTGTGGCAAGTCCTTGATTGAAAACTATGTCTTCTGTCATTGATGACACAAGGTAGATCTTTGTAACAGAAGAAATCTGAAGGCAATTGTCATCCCCAACTGTTAAATGAAATAACATTTAACACAGTG
This sequence comes from Cephalopterus ornatus, assembly GCA_013396775.1. Classification (NCBI taxonomy): domain Eukaryota; kingdom Metazoa; phylum Chordata; class Aves; order Passeriformes; family Cotingidae; genus Cephalopterus; species Cephalopterus ornatus. The sequence goes on from VZRE01013999.1 coordinate 29,762, forward strand.
GCACGTGTTATTTCTCCTTTATTTTTTTTTTCATGGTGTATAGTTTAGTAGAATATAAAATCAGAATTTAAAAAGCAATCAAGCAGCCAGCAAGACTTTGATCTTTAAAATGCTGGAATTATCTTTAATCAGAGGAGATTTATAAGTAGTAGTTGAATTAAAGGTGGAATTACTGTCTGGCTTTGTTCGTTTAAGTTTCTCTGCTCTTCCCACTAACAAAAATTTTGTCTCAAATACCTCCTGTATCCTTTGAGAGGGATTTGTAATAGGCAGTCTCCAACTTCAGAATTGGGTTAATCTTCCAGATCTTTAGTGGTAGCACTGTCAGTAAATCTGCGAGCTTGGAGATCCTTATCAGTGAAAGAATATTTGAAGCTCTGGGAATGTGCTTTCCCAAGCCCATGGTGAAGTGCCTCAAAGAGCAAATGAAAATAGACTAAGTCTGGATGGGGAAATCCTTGTTTTTCTTGCTTGCTCCTAGGGAAAAGAAGCCTATTTTCTTCTGAAATCCCACTTCTTCTGGGTTTACTTATTCTCATGCACTTGATGGGTCTTATAATGAAGGAGGGCTTGAGTTTTTCCATTGGAATAAATGGGAAAATGTGTTGAAATGCTCAATATGGGTTAAAAGCTTTACAGAAAATGATGCTTCCTCTACAGGTCTGATGGGCAATATGAAACTTGTGACAGAGAGGTACCATCCAGGAGAGCATTAAGGATGTGCTAAAGCCCATGGACTAATGCATCACCAGACCCTTCAGCTACAGCTGAGCACTCTGATGTCTTCTTTCACTTGCTACCCCGGTCAGGTTTGTCACTTCAGCAAGGACATATTCAGTCAGAAAGGACTTACTTCTATCCACAAAGAAAGAAACCCTTTTTTTTGTCTGTGTGTCTTTACTATCCAGTCATCCCCACACTAAAAACACGGTTGGAAAAGTTTTGAGGTCTCTTGTCAAAGTTTGAAATATTAATATATCCAAAAACCACCTGAGAAATTTAATATAATTTAAACAGAAAGACCAAAAATTCTCAAAGTGATGCAATAACACACGTAAATAGAACCTTCCTGCCCCTGGTCCTTCTCAGGGTTTTCCCAGAACAGTACTGGTGGACAGTGCCTTCTTCCTCCCCCACAGAGTTATCAATTTAATATATTTTATTGTAGTATTTTCTGGCTTCATTCTCACTGAAAAGCAAGACTGTAGTCTCTGAGTTCGATCTAAACAGAGCAAAGGTTGGTATTAATTTTTTCTTCAATTTTTTGATACCACCATGACATGGAAGACCAATAATGACCAAGTGAAGTTGCCTGTGTGGCTGAGGAGCTGGAGGACAGACTTCCATGCACTTCATGGCCTTTATAGATCCTTCACCATGTCACCTTCCTCCCATTCCGTCCTGAAAGCAAAAAAAAAGTGTCTCTGTGGGGTGGTTATACAAAGGGGAAAAGCTTTAAGTGAGTTTTCAAGAAAGCCACTTAGTCTGTGAAGTAGAAGGTGTGTTATGGAGAAGGGAACATTTAGAGAGGAGATTACATTTTCTTTTCATTTTTTTTCTTTTCTTTTTCGAGTTTCCAAAGAAAGTGCCAGGTGTTTGTTCACTTTCCAACCCCTGAGAACCAAGTTTCGAACCTAATCCACTGAGCCCTTTGCTAACTCAAGCCTGCTGGATTTATCCTGCCTTACTTAGCACAAACTATCTGGATACTTTGACTGCTTCAGATGATTACGGCTGTAATTCTTTGTGGGGCTTTACTGCACCATAGCAAGGAATAATAAGACCTTAAATACAAATTTAAAAAAAAAAATAGGAAAAAAAAAGAATAAAAGAAGAAAGAAAGAAAACCCCAAAACCCTCATCTGTGAATAAAGGCTATTATAACCAGCAAGAGCATCGCGTTCTGCCTGAGTGTTCCTTCTGACAGTGTAACACTGGAAAAATAAGTATTCCCATTGCCCCTTTGCAAGGAAAGGTCTAGCTGAGGCACAGAGAAGAGCAGTTTAACATTTCTTGGTTTTCCTTTTATTTGTGGGTACCTGGGAATGCTGCTCTTGTAGCTGCAAAGTAGGGCAATGCAACCCACAGATGCAATTTTCACAGAGAGAGACCCGGGAAGAACGCTCTTAATAGACATCCAAAGGGAAAGGATGGCTGAGGGTCCCTTAAGGAAACACAGAGGCACATTATGGCTGAGTTCTGATAAAGGTGTGAGTCAGTCAAACTCCTACTTCTGTACAAGAAAAGAAGCAAAATCACTATGAGGTTCCCACGCCTGCTGCTTTGGATGAGCTGGAATCTTTGTAACTTATATAAATACATTCTTTGACTCTTAATATACCTATTCATAGTGCAGTGTGCTGGAAGATGGGGCTGAGAAGACAAGAATGTCAATATAGGAAAAGAAAGGTGAGGACAAGAGAATGACATTTTTCTGTTCACTGGTTTTGGGGGTCAGGAAAGGGGAACAGGCTGGAAAGAACATCATGAAACCACCGGTGGTGTCACGTGGCAGAGATCAGTGGAGAGAACATATTTACTCCACTGAGTTTTATTATCTAGAATAAGGGCTGATGCTACTGTTCATCTCTAAATTCTCATTCCATAATGTTGGCATATATACCACATATATCTCTCAACATGTTGGCTTGAGAAAGGGGAAAAGAAAAGACTACATATCTTATTTCTAAATTTTTGAATACAACAGACTGCTGAAGAAAATCAAAGGTCTGGAGCACCTCTCCTATAAAGCCAGGCTGAGTGAGCTGTGGCTGTTTCCCCTGAAGGCTCCAGATGGACCTTAGAGCCCCTTCAGTACCTGAAGGAGGCCCAAAGAAAGGCCGGAGAGGGACGTTTTGCAAGGGCAAGAAGTGATAGGACAAGGGGGAATGGCTTTAAGCTGAAACATTAAGCATTTAGATTAGGCATTAAGAAGAAATTCTTCCCTCTGAGAATGGTGAGGCCCTGGCACAGGTTGCCCAGAGAAGCTGTGGCTGCCCCATCCCTGGAAGTGTTCAAGGCCAGGTTGGATGCAGCTTGGAGCAACCTGGGCTAATGGAAGGTGTCTCTGTCCATGGCAAGGAGTTGAAACAAGATGAGCTATAAGGTCCCTTCCAACACAACCCATTCTATGATTCCATGATGTCTCTGGTCTAAAATGTATTTCAGGTTTCTAGTGTTCACTCTGGGGTATCTGATAACCCCATTTCCTCTCCTTTTTCTGCACATTGCTTAGCTGAGATTCATGTTAATACAGTTCCCTGTACATATGAACAGCTCTTCCTGATCTGATCCTTCCATCCGGTTCTTACTTCCCGAGCCCTATTTATCTACTAGTCCCTCCCACCAGGAGGAACAAGGAAAGGGCCTTGGGTACCACCCTGTGATTATCCTGACTTGCCTAATCGCTCCCAGCCATGCTTTTGGTCCTTGTTAAGTAGCACCCACCCAGACAGTGCCTGCACCCTGCTCAGGGGTTAATGCAAGATAGGAGCCATTTCCAAGCAGCAGGTGGGATGCAGCCACTCTGTTTTCAGCAGGAACAGTGTCTAAGCATATGGATGCAAGCTGTCTCCTCCCAGCTGGTCTTACAGACAGGGAGCCAGCCCTGGCCTTTTTTGTTTAGTAATATACAGAAGGGGAGAATTCTAGCAGCAAACAATAACTTGGGGAGCAGATGTGGTTTCTTAACGTTTAACTCATTGTTACAGTTTCTAATTATGTGTTTACAGTTGCAATTATGAATGTTTATAGTTGACTGTATCCCTTTCGCAAGCTGAAAATAAATTTCTCGTTTTACGCAGAAAACATTCACAGGGGCATTTTCAGAGGCTTCATTATCTGTGGTTATGTTTCTGTGGCTGTGCATCACTGTCCTCTTAAATGTATTTATTTCTCACAACCATGTTAGCCCTTAATATCTTTTTTTATCACACCTATATGTATCAAAATGTACTACTGAATTAATATCTCATATTCTTTTAACCTTTTAGAGTAAATAAATTTATTTTCATTATCTTCACACTTTCATGTGATCCTCCCACCCTCGTCTAAATCTTCCTGTGCAACAAAATAGTTGACATAAGTAAAACCGCTATACATAATTGATGTGTTCTCTGTTTAATAAATAAAGTGTCTGTCATATGGGGGGGTAAGTTTTCTGGCTTTTATATTGTCTGGGTGAGTGGTAACAGTATTTTTAGACTCTGTCAAGAGGGATGGAAAATTTTGATAATTTCTTGATAAGAAATTGTTCCTTTGTAAAGTAAATTCTGGTTAAAGCTGTATCTGATTCCTCCTGTAAAAAAAAAAAAAAAAAACAAAAAACAAACAAAACAGTATGAATGATCCCTTAAAAAGTAAGTATCTGTCATACATCAGACTTTCAGAATTGTCAGAACTGACTCACTGTTTGTTTCACAGTAACAAACAATGCCATGGAAAAAAATAAAAAAGAAAGTTTTCCTGCTGTTAATGAGACAGAGGTGACTGTAAACAATAGATGCCTTATAGCTATTCTCAAACAGGAATCAAAGCTGTAATTAAATATAAAACACTGTCAATGATAGGCTCTTTAATGTAACACATCTCAGTTGCTTTTCCTCTATGAAATAGCTTCACTTAGACAAAAGCTGAGAGTGACTGAAACAAGAGAAGAAAGACTTGTGCTGAAGACTGATTTCTTGTTGCTCGTGACACACCAGTCCTGTAGCTTCAGCAGCAAATATTCCTGACTAGAAGCCAGAACACAGCTAATCGCGTCATTTTGGTGGCACCTCTCTGACTAAATGGTGCCATGTGAAGACAGTTTGCTCCTAGACGGACACAGGTGTCATCTCAGCTGCTATGTTCAGACCTTGGGCTGTCTATTCCCTGAGTAGGCAAAGAGTAAGAGAGGAAATAACTTGGGGAAAACTGGCGAAGAGCTAAAGCTTCTTCATCTTTGCATTTTCCCGTTGTTTTATAACACAGATGTGTGGGTGCCAGATGGAGAGCAGCCCTCTCCTAAAACCCAAGGTCTAGAGGACGTTGCTTCATAAACACACACAAAGGAGAACAAAGGAAAGGGAGTTCTGGAAGGCAGAGGCAACTCTCCTGCAACACTTGCCTGAGCTAATCAAAAGAATACAAAGCCCCTGCACAGTCCTTGGTCAGCCGTGCGATGCCTCCAGCCAGAATCCAGCCTATATGTGTAAACAAATAGGATGCCCTGAGCAAGTAGTAGGAAGTAGGAAAGAGGATTTGGAATAAAGAACTACAGTTCTTGCACGGTGCAGGTTAATTATCTTCTTGCATAGTTTTCTATTCACAAATCAAAAGTAAGTGCTTCAGAATCTGAGCTGCTGCCCTGCTATAAAGCAGAGCTGTAAGATCGGGTCAAAGTCCAGACCATTAAGTGTAGGTATATAAACCCAGTATAACTAATTTATCAGTTTTGGGTCAGAATTGCAGTTAAAAGCACAGTGTTTCTATATAAAATAGAAAAAATATTTCATTTAAAATACTGGAGGATATAGAGTCAGAAGAAAAATATCTATTCTCAGTTGACTCAGAACAATTCTATACAGGAAGGTGGTGGGGCACTGGAATGTGTCGCCCAGAGAAGTTGTGGCTGCCCCAGCTCTGGAGGTGTTCAAGGACAGGTTGGATGGAGATTCAAGCAACTTGGTCTAGTAGAAGGTGTCCCTGGCCATGGCAGGGGTTGGAAAAGATGATCTGTGGCAGTGTGGTTCTGTAATACTGAATATGACCCTGGAGAAGCTCCTCCACCAACTACTATTTTCAAAAACAGTGGAAATAATGACGTTTGGTTTGTTGTGGCTTGAAGTGATGAGTTTGGGCTTTCAGATCTCTACTAAACTGCAAGCACTGAGATTTTCCCACTCCTGAGTTACATAGTGCCCCTTCTCTAACAATCAAATGTTGAGTTCATACTGCAGCTGTCTCTTAATGGAATCATAAGAAAATTATTTTTCTCCTTTACTGAGCTAGCTGGTGACATTTCTTGGAATTTGATGTCATTGGAAGAGTTGTCAATCTCTCAAATTATGTTGGCAATGACAAATATGTTAAAAAGTCATTAAGGAGAACCAGATAAACATGCGAAATCACACATACATTCACAGTCTCACCTAAACTTCACAAGATACAAATCTCTATAAGAACCAGTCTTGGAATATTCTTTTTCCAGCTAACAAGTGACAGAATGAGAGGAAACAGTCTCAAGTTGCACCTGGGGTGGTTTAGATTAGATAATATTAGATTGGTTTTTTTTTAATGGAAAAGGTTCTAAAGCACTGGAACAGAGCCCAGGGAAGTGGTGGAGTCACCATCCCTGGAAGTGTTAAAAAAATCTGCGGATATGGCATTTGAGGACGTGGTTTATTGGTGAACACTGTGGTTGTTGGCAGTTGAACTTGATGATCTTAGGGGTCTTTTCCAACCTTAATGATTCTATGATTCTGTGAGTCTGTTGGTGACTTAGGGTTTTCTGCTTCAGGGTAGAAAAAACCAGCACACAGACCTCCTGTTTCATTGCATCTCGGGGCTGAATCACCCCTGAGGGACACAATAAAAAAAAATAATGAAAGGAGGTATGAAACTAGGAAGAGAACTAGGAAAAGAGTTGCTGACTGAATTTCAGACTGAGTAGGGGAGAAAGAAGACATTTCCCTAAGTTTTCCTTCAGAAATTAGAAGTTTGTGTTAATTGATAGTCACTTAAATTAGGCAAAATTCCCCATGTACCTTTCTCCACTCTCCACCTCCTAAGTGAGAGTGGTTGTAATTTCAGAAAGCCCTTCCTCTCCTGCCCTGGTTAAAATTTCCTAGGTGTTTGCTGGCTGCCAAGCCAGCAGTGCCCGAGTCCATGCTGCTCTTTGAAACCAAACGGCAGCTCTTCATAGTTACTACTGACATCACATAAATCAGGGCAAAGAATATCCCACACACCCAGCTGCTTATCCTCCCTTCTGCTTTACTTCTGGCATGTTCTCTGGCACAGATGAGGTCTGTACCAATGACAAAATCTTCCAGCCACAGCCTGATCATGGTTTGGGGGTAGCACATGATATCCCATGCCTTCTGGGGCACATGCGCCAAAATGATTCCATCCTTACAGTATTCCAATAAATCGCAGGAGGCTTTGCAACCTCAAAGATTGCTGAATGCTTTTCTGTTGTAAATGTGGAGCATTTCTTAGCTGCCTGGCCGGAAAACTCCATTCAGATGGGGAATGAACACTTTAGCCTGAAAAAAAAGGAAAATTCGTACAGAAGATAACTGTACATCTTGAAATCATAGGGAACCCCACACTGAGCCCCACAGAGATCCAGAGGCAAGTGCAAGTTAGTGTGAACTTTGCCAGCCTTGGCTTCAGGGCCAAGGAAAAAGGACTCTAGACAGGAAGAGCTTCACCACCCCAGAGAATATTTTTCCCCCTTTTTCCTCATGGTGTTTATGTAGTTTCTCTCATCACAACATGGGAGATGCCTCACAAGCATTTCTGTTTGTTATCTTACAGCTTTGCTCCTGCTAACAATCCAGGTAAGGAGCTTGCTCCTAGAGTTTTTTCCTGAACTCATGTCAAGTCAGCTCTTACTCCCACTTGATCATTTTGATGGCCAGAGATTATATTAATGTCTTATTCCTTGGCATGTTATTGTCTACAGAATTTAGTGTGTCTCAGTAATCTTGATTTGACAGGTAGCTCGTAGTCCACTGACTTGCAACCTCTTAAACAACATGTAGACTGAGTGGTTATCCTAAAAATTAAGTGCTTGGGGAATTTGTGTCCAAGACACCACAGACAGTATCTCCAAGATTATGTTACATACAGTGTAGTGGAGAAAAGACTGGATATTATGATATTAAATTCCTTTAGCCCAGTAATTTTCGGTGGTGTGCAGTGTCTTGCTTAACCTTTAGATGCTCCACCAGAAGAGAGTAGATTTGATCCATCTCCTGTGTCATACATGGCATTTCTGAGCAGAAGTCTTCAATACTCTAATGAGACCCAAAGGGCACAATTTCCTTTGTTTAGACAACCAACATGAGCCAGAACCTTCTAAAATAGAAACACTGAATCACAGAATGGTTTGGGTTGGAAGGGACCTTAAAGATCATTTAGTTCCAACCCTCCTGCCACAGGCAAGGGATGTCACCTACTAGATCTGATTGCTCAGAGTCCCATCCAGCTTGGCCTTGAACGCTTTCAAGGATGGAACAGCCCATAATGAGAGGGACCCTCAGTGCACTCTCTCAGTGCACTTTCAGCTCTAAGTTTGGAGCTGAATCTCAGTTTTCTGGAACCTTAGATTCATAATCTACTGGGGCCCTTTTTTAAGTCTAGCAACTAATTTTAATTGCGTCATGATAAAAATGATATTTGGCATGGTGTTTTGTCTACTAAATTCCCTCCACAGGGTTATGCTCTAACTTTTTCAGCTCTGCAGTTCTTTCTTCTTCTTCTCAAAGCTAAAGGACTGACTTGAACAACAGTCAAGGCCTTCAGATTCCTCAAGGACCTTTCAGTCTCTGAGCTTCACAAAAGCAAATCAACTGCTTCAGCTAAGAAAAAAAGCTGCTTCACACTCAGAGTCAACCTGGTAATATTTTCCCAGTGCACAGTGGCACCGGTCACCTTCTTCCTAATTAACTGCCACCCCAGTAGACTGGCACCGAGGTGTTTTGAAAAGTTCTCAACAACAACAGCCTCTTCTGTGAAGTAGCTTAAAACATGCACATTGCACTCTGTTTTGACTGACTGATGAACCTCAGTGCAGTGTATATAATAATGTGCTAAATGTTACATATGCCCTTAGTGGGTAATTTCAGGAAATTATTAAAATGTGCTTCTTTTAAAAGGTTTGGTAATGTAAGTCACAGAGACCCAATGCTGATTAGTGTGGGTGACCACAGTGTACTCGAGGCTTTGATATTTCTTGGCTTTTTCTTGGTTTCCCGGAGGCCCTTTGGACAAAGCAAGAAAGATGGCTGAGACACCCTTGGCCTTCTGGGAAACTCAGTGACATTTAAAGGCTGCTGGGGCCTATTCTGTTAATATCTAAACTAATTAAAATCAAATCATAATTGTAGAAGCTTGTTCACCGGAATTCTAATCAGACTGGGAGCGGTACACGCTGCTGTGCTGACGGCCGTCTCGGCTCTGTGAGAAGTGTTTTACTGCACAGAAAATTGTTCTCAGTGCTCTTTCTCAATCTTACAACCAGCTCCTTATATAAGAAATGTCACTTCAAATGTAGGGTGAAGACTTGCTTCAACATTTTTTCTTTCTGTGTACACTGAACACATTTTGCTGTATCATGTAACGGGATATTTGTCAGGGTGGGGCAGGCTTGGATGTATAAAAAGTGTTTTTATTAGGACTGAGGGTGACACCCTGCACTGAACTTGCACCTTACACAGCCTCATAGTAGACTGCAGCTTCCTTGTGAGGGGAAGCTGAGGGACAGGCACCAATCCTTGCTCTCTGGTGACTAGTGACGGGACCCAAGGGAACAGCTGGAGCTGTGTCAGAAGAGGTTTAGGTTGGATATTAGGAAAAAGTTCTTCACCCAGAGCGTGGTCAGGCACTATAACAGGCTCCCCAGGGCAGTGGTCACCGCATCAAACCTGTCAGAACTCAAGAAGTGTTTGGACAATGCTCTCAGGAACATGGTGTGATTCTTGGGGTAGTCCTGTGCAGAGCCAGGAGTAGGACAGAGATGATCCTTTTGGTCCCTTCCAACTCAGGATATTCTATGATTCTGTGACATTGAGGCTGCAGCAGCTCATGGACAACACGCCAGCACATCTCAGAGCAATATTGTAAATGCTGGGGTCACAGGGCTGAGCTGAATGAGAGCTGTGCCTGATGAAGCACACGCTGCTGATGAAGTTTATGTCTGTCAACTCAGCTCTGAGTCTGGCAGGTCTTATTTTTAACATCTGTGTGTTCAGTGTCACCGTGAGCGGTGAAATACCTGTGTCAGATCAATAAGACACTCTTACTGCTGAGGAAAACAGCATGAGAATATAACAGGTATTAAGGCATATAGGAAAGACTTATTAATATTTAGCAAAACTAATCTGTTTCTCACTAGCCCAAACATGCACATCCAGCCCTTTTGGGAAGACAGCTTTGAAGATTCCCTAAGTTGAAATGAGGTTTTCTGCGCTGTATGTAACCATTCATATTCTCTGTGGGCTAAATCTTATTCCATAATTTTGAAGTCAACCTTTGAGATTTGGGAGATCATTAGAGGGTTTGTGTATGTTTTCTTTATTCTGTTTTTCCAGATAGACCAAATGTAGTCACTTTATAGATGGGAATGTGATTTAAATAATATGACTTTGCTAACATTACATTTTGAATTTATCTTTATTAAGGCTGCATTTTAATTTCATTCCATGTATCCTCATTAAGCAACTGTTTGCTCCCTCAGGCATTTTTTCAAGCTAACTTTTAATCTACCTATTGGTACTCAAAGCTGTAAAAGTTAAAGCCTATTTGAATTTTTATTTGGAAATCTGCTAGATTTTTTCCCCTTTATAGAACTGCAGGCATTTTGCTTTTGCTGGAGATGGTCTATTTTCCCTATATAATCTGATAAATATTAAACTAAATAACACATATTCACATCAATGTGTTGTATGCAAACCCTGATCTCCAGAACACTATATAGTAACTACAACAGCATTTTATTTTGCAGAAGCTCTGTCTGAAATGCTGTCACTGCAGCCCTCAGATGCTGGAATGCCATTGAAATTAGCAGCAAGTGGGCCTAAAGGACTTACATTTTCTTTATTTCTATTGATTTTGACTTCTGAGTCATGCACACACTGCTTTGAGATGACAGGTGATGGAAGAAAGTTCAGTGAAAGTGAAAGTCATTGATGGGGAGCTGCTCTACATAATGTCACATAATGTGATTTCTCTGGACATAAGACCATGGCAGCACTGCATCACATATAAAAAATTGCTTCTTTTTTTTTTCCTCATGGTACACTCAAAGAATTAATTTCTCTTGTGCTATATACAATACCTATAAACTTTAGACATTTTTATTTCGGCTAAAAGGATAGGAAAGAAAAATACGTGTTGGGAAGGTGATAAAATCACCCAGCATTGGTTAAACTGCAGAGACAGTTGATGGTGTCTTGGGACATGGATTTGGGTTTCATGTGTTCCCTTCGAGTATCCCCATCATCCACCCCTTGATTTGCTGCAGTGGCTGTTGTGGAAACAGTCCTGTGGTTGTGGGACTTCACACAGGCCAGGACACACACGTGACAATGTGCAGTAATCCTGGCTGGGCTCCCCCTCTCCTGATCTCATCCTTTCCTTCCTCTTCTACTGCCTGCATTTCTCTCCCTACAATCCAGTTGAAGTCACCGTACATTTACCTAAAGAAAATTGTTGGTTTGACAGAACCCTTCATTCCCGGAACTCACACAGCCTACAGTTACTGACTGCTCTCAAACTAAGTTATTGTTTAGAAATATTTCTCCAGCTCAGCATTTCTTATTTTGAAGAGCTGGGTGCTACCTTCAGCAAAAAAATAAATAAACCCTCTAAAGTAGGTCAGGAATCAGAACCAAAAAGGCTGCTCAAGGCAGGCTCAGATCTGTAGGTATTTGCAATTTTAACTCACTGGTTGTTCAAAACATAACTAAAGCTCCTGAGCATACACAGCACAAACAATACCAGGCAAAATTGGTTTGTATTACAGGCATCTGCATCTGTCTTAATTATTACCTGCTTGGTGACATATAAATAAAAACGTGTAGAACTATAGTTAGACATAAATAGACATAAATTGCACAAACAGAGCTAGATACCTTTTTTTTTTCCCCTTGTAGTACTTACTGATTTAAGCTTTAATTTCACACGCTGGATGTGAATTATGACTGGATTTCTTTTTAACCAACACTCAGAGTTTGCTGCTGCAAGTGATTCTTCTGACTAAAAATAATACTGCTGAGAACAGTGATATCACCTGTGTGTTTGCGGACTCCTGCACTGAGACACAGCAGGTGCTGAGCAGGAGGAACAGCAGAGAAAGAACGTTTTCGGGGAAGGAAAATGCCCGTGTTGGTGCTATTCCAAAGAGCAGCTGCCTTTTTAATTTACTGCACTATCTCTAATAGCAAGCACTGCTTCTCCATTGCTGGATGGGTGTAACCTTCGTGCCCCAGACTCGTAATAAACAAGCCAATCTCAACAGTAAAGTTTAGGTGTCAGTGGTTGGAAGTCACCAGTGGAAGATGTAGCAAGGTGACAACCTCCCTTTGTGCAAACGGATTTCCTCTTGGGTTAGGCAGGGCTGTGTTTCCTCCAAGCTCATCCCAGACTCCATTCCTTAATTTGTCAAGTGCATACAATTTTCAGGTGTGGAGAAGGAGAAAAATCCAGTACCATGAAGTTTCTTCCCACGTAAGGGCTTTTCTTCCCAGCTGGTCCAGTGAGTCCTCATGTTTTGGACCAAGTTGAGCTCTTTCGAGGGAGGAGAAACTGTAGCCTCCCTGTGTACCTACTCCAGGCTGGCTGGGGCCCTGAGCCACCTGGTCTAGTGGAAGGTGTCCTTGCTTATGGCAGGGTGTTGGAGCTAGGGGGTCTTTAAGGTTCCTTCTAACACAAACCATTCTGTTCATCTGTGATTCTATGAAAAAGCTAACCACTCTTTTAGTCTGGCTTATTACCAAGCTCAGTAAAGGATGGAAAACACCAGAATGAGAGTGACTGACACAGCATAAACGTAAGCATGAAGAAACCCCCACACATTTACCGCCCTCCTCTCAGTATCGCACAAGGTTTGAGCAGTATCAGACGTGTACTGAGTGCAAGAATCAGAAATGATCCAGAAAAAGCATGGTTAATATACCAAATAAATGCAACCAGGTAGCAGAAGCAGGTTCAGAGAGATGTCCCATCTGACCTTGAAGTCACATGGTTTGAAACCTAAGGTAGGCAGCAAATTTGACTGACCTTCTGCAGGACAGTAAGTGTTTGCTCTGACTTCCTGTTGGGTTGGAAGACTACATATCCAGCACAATGACTTCTGTTGGAAAGTTATAGACTTCTAGTGGGAAATTTCTACTGACTTCTGCTGGACAAGGTCCGTGAGATCCTGTGCACTGCTTCCAAAGAGCTGCCTGCAGAACCCAGGCTGAAGGCGAGACCTTTTGGGCTACCAGTGGGAACCTAACTGAGGACCACTTCATTCATTCCAGTTTGGCTTCTTGACAGATCTCAACATGTTCATGTTATTGCTGGAACTATAGGCAGAAACTTCCACTACAGTCAAGGTTCAGTCTTGAGCTGGAATGAATTTTTGGGGTTTTTTTAAAGCTAATTTAACTCTTAAAATTCATTTTAAAAAAAAACATTGTTGGTTTATAAGCACATATAATTTGTGTGTGAATATATTATTTTTTTTCCTCTGCATGATTCTGATCCTGCTTCTAAGACACTGACTTGGAAAATGAAACGAAAATGTAGTCTCTGATTTTAACAATTCCAGCTCAAGGATCTGGGCTCACGAAATAAAGACCGGATATAGAGACACTCCTGATTTCTCAATTTATCCCAAACTGCTATCAAATAAAACCTGGCTTCTTAACTGTCTGAACTAAAATATCCTTCAGCTATAGGTCATTGCGTGTTTATACACCTCTTTAAGTCAGCCACTGGATATGGACAGGCTCTTCATGGGTTACAAATCTCGCCATGAGCCACCTTCAGCCTCATTCAGCTCTATATAATTCAGCTCTGATGGAAAAAGAAGGGAAATAAAAGTTGGGTCAGATGCTCTTGACCAACTTGTCTTCATTGCCTGCTCTTGATTCACAATCCAAGTCATGCCATGAAAAAGGGATCCCAGTCTAAGGATAAATTTCAAAAAGCTCAGGGCTGCTTTTATAAATAGAAAATAATTTTCACACTTAATGTTTCTTCCTTCTTTCGTTCTTTCTTTCTTTTGCTCCTTCCAGAAACACAACATTAAATACTACTCTTCTGATATATACCATATAAATACTCAGGTCTGTTTCTTGTTAAGGTCATGTGGGTTTCTTTCATGCAGATGGTTAAGGGACTTTGGTCTCTTCTGGTGTATTTTTGCTTTTAAAATATTAAACATTTATTCTTATTTAGGCCTTGTTCATAGGATTATTATAGTGATTACACTCCAGTCTTCTCAGCGCTGCACTGACTTTACTTCTGCTTTCAGAGGTCTTGCTCATTTTACCTTTCCAAAAAGTTGAGAAAAGTCATTTCCTTTCTATGCTGGAGGCATTAGAAGGTCTTTGTTGAACCAGTGTAACACACTGGGAAGTGAGCTAATGCTGAGGTGGGTTGGCACCGCTGACTGTTCCATTCCTGAAATAAGGATGTCTGCAAGTCCCCCAGCTGCCAGGTAAGTCTCTAAATGTGCTGCTAATTGCATAAAACACAGGAAGGGTCAGGAATATGTGATATCCTTGTGTGAAGCCCAACATGGACAGCTATAATTCGGTTGTTAACGGGAGGTTATACCAGGAACTCAGTAGTGAAGAACCCTGCTGCAAAAAATAAAACAAGGAAAAAATTGCTTCTAGAATGATATTTTCAATTCTATTTTGGGGGAAGAGCTAATCAAAACAAGCTTGCAGCATTTTACAGAAAACTTACTCAAACTAGAGTACTGCAGTTTCTGCTACATAGAATAGTGTCATTCTTTTATGTGGCAAATGTATGTGCTTGTATCCCACACGAATTTGGCACCACTGCCATTTTTCCAATCATACACATTTATTTAAATCAGAAATGTTGAATCAGAGTATAGAAGTTGACTACAAACCTCAAATTATCCTTTTGGAACATGCTTTCTGATGTTTTAAGTTTCCTGCTGTAAATATTTTTTTGAGTATCACGTACTACAGCGGAGTTGTGAGAAGTGCAGTTGGTATTACCAAATGGAATTAGGCATTGAATTCAGTTTCACAGCTTTATTCTGGGCAAAAAGAAAAAAAAAAAGTGTTTGGAAAAATAATGATACATTTCTAATTCATCATCTTCAAAAGGAAACTTCCAGATTTTTCACTTGGGATGACTTTTTTTTTAAAAAAAAATTCTTAACTTTTAAATTTTGATACTGTGGATTTTTAAGGTATTGGGTAACCAAAATAGCCATGATTTTATTGGAGGAAGAAAATGCTTCTGTTTGTTCTTCTCTCCAGTTGTGTCTGAAATGTGGTAAGAACAGAGTCTCTTACAAAATTTCAAGACCCTGTGCCATATAAAGAAGAAATTCTTCCCTGTGAGGGTGGAGAGGCCCTGGCACAGGTTGCCCAGAGAAGCTGTGGCTGCCCCACCCCTGGAAATGTCCAAGGCCAGGTTGGATGGGGCTTGGAGCAACCTGGGACAGTGGAAGGTGTCCCTGCCCGTGGAAGAGGGTTGGAACAGGATGAGCTTTAAGATTCCTTCCAACCCAAACTGCTCTTTGATTCTGTGATCAAGACATGTTATGAAAACTTCTCTATGCCTGCTGCAAGCAAAGACCCAGCTGGCATAATAATAAAACCACAATGACAGACTGTTGACTCTTCTCCCCTACTGCGAAATTTGCTTGACCACATGGAGAAGAACAATGTGAGTGAAGGAACCAGCTGGTTGGTCAAAAAAGATTTTGTTCAAACCTCCCACTGATTCTGAGTTTCACAGGTACTGAGCAGGACTGGCCTAAGGCCAAAAATAAACTTTTTATTTGGCTCTCTCAGCAGAGGAGAATTTGCTCCTCCAACACAGAACTTCAGCAAACTTTCCCTGGAGCTAATTTCATTCAGCTCAGGACTGGTAAAAGAGATTCTAGATGATGGTATAACTCGGGTCCCTCATGTTGGTCTTCTCTCCTATCAGCAGCTAAAGAGTCATTTGGCCATATATCAGAAAGTTTTAAAAAATGTTTATATGTATTTAATGTTTACTATATGCACTGTGAGGAAAACAATAATTCCAGCTCTATTTCTTCTCTGCAGAGTTTTCTGTAACCACATGAATAAACCTGATGATGCACATGCCCATGTGCCTTCTTTAAGCAAAGAACAGAACAGGAACCATCCTTAAAGAGTCCCATAACTGAAGTGGACTCTGCCAGTAAAAAAAATTAATTAAAAAAACATAGAAGAGTCTTTTATTCAAAATATGTGTCTCCAGAAATCTGAGGGCATTTCACATCTAGATGACAACAATCAGCCTCAGGAGGTAATTATTTTCCCCTAACAGAAAAAAAGCAAAGTCCACCACAAAATTCTGAAAAATGCAAACCAAAATTGTAATTTTATTTTTCTTGCAGAAAATGTCATTTCTTCCTACACTGGTTCCCTCCTATCTTTGATTTCTCATCCTCTATACTACAGCTCTTCTTTTGCATTCTGTGACAGTAAGTAAAACAGTGTTTGTGAAGTCTTCTTTTCTAATTTCACTTTTTTTTCTAAATGTGACTCTCGATAAAACAACCCCCCCAAAAGCTGATTAACTATTCTAAAGCCATTTGATCACACGCCAAAGCCCAAGTGATGCATGAAGAACAATTTTCAAGTTTTATATTTTAAAAACAATTGAATATTTCTAATCCTAGGTGTCCCGATCCCATGTGCTAGTTTCCGAATGAAGTAAATAACCTTCTTCTGCATTTGCATTTTAATTTTCTTTTAACATTTTGCAATATAGATTTTCATACAGAGAACACTTCTCTTTCTTTATAAACAGATGCCACTCTAGCTGTCATTTCAAAGACGTGTGACTGAATTTCTGAAAGTCTAAGAGACATGTTAAAAGTGACATGAAGTAAAGCAAATGATTCGACTATTGTTTCAAGTGTTTTTTTCTAAAATTTAAATGCAAAAAAATAAAAAAGCCCTGAAGATATTACTCAGTAATACTAATAATGGTATTCCTATAATGCTTTAAATTTCTAAAGTTCCTAAGTAAACAGTAATTAATTCAAGTAATACCCACAACTTTTAGCTGCTAATATTCACTTTGCAAAAATAAATTGATTTGTTTGTGTTTGTGTGTGTTCTTGAGGGCTACACACACACACAGAGTCATTTGTCAGTCTCTAATAAGAAACAGAAGTGACATCTGTCATGCATTCCAGTAAACACATTAAGCAAACACAATAGGACCCCAAAATGTTTACTCAAGTACTCTAATTAATTGTGACTTGCTGGAACAGAGTTTTCTATGAATTAAACACAAAGATCCATGCTCTCTCCTCCCCCTTGCTGTAGCTTTTTGTGCAGTGGGAAAAGATTTAAACTAAAGACTTCCCTTCCGGCTCTGCCAAGGTGCATTTTTCCCTCATAGACTTGACTTGCACTAGAAGTTGATGTGAGAGTTTGTCACGGCTGTTTTGACAGTCCGGTCATCCTAATCCAGGGATCTGGTCCCTGTGGTTTGTCAATTATCCTACTAACCCTACAGCGAGAGGAACACTCAAGGCACTGAACTGTCATCCAGTAACCAAGAAATAATGTCAGCAGCCAGTGAGTGGGGATTGCGAGAGATGGGGAAGCTTTTGACAACAGAGAAGTGCGGATCATTTCAGCATTTATTTTATTTATAGGTATTCGTAACAAATTAATTACATCTCACTGCAAGGCTTCACTAAAACTTGCCTGATCCAGACCCGCCTGAACAGCCAGGGTGATGAGTGCAGGGACTGCAGTGAGGCAGATCCAGGCGTGGAGGTTCGATTCCCAGCTCCGTTCACTCCCCTCCTGTGACCTTGAGCTTGTTACTTGACTTGGATATGTTTCAATATCCCCCCGGATAAACTGAGGATAAAAGCATGCACTCTTAAGAGCAGGCAGAGCCTTAATCAATTAATGCCTGTAAAGGACATTAAGATCATTTAGCAAAAGGTAGAATTAAAGTGCAAATTATGCTAAGGTCCTACTGGAATGAAAGGCAAGTGTGTTTAAAAGGGGATTTAGATGCAGAAGGTTAGACAGCAAAGAAAATCTAGGTGGAGGATCACAGGAGGCTTGATTCTGATCCGGTGTGTAACAGGATAATTTGGCTTAACTCCCTACTTAATACTAACAAAGCAGGCTCTGCCCTGGATTCTCACTTGGTGTAAAGTTACACTGATCTAAGATTGCACTGATTAAACTAACTCAGAGTCCAAATTTTTGGCGCTGCAAGACCTGTAATCTCTTTTTTTTTCCCCATCTTTTTGAGTCTGTTTTTTCCTGTTGTTTCTAAGCCACAGGTTATTCTAACCATGTTGAAGTAAGAAAATATGTCTGAAGAAATAAGGCAACAGAGACAAATTCAATCTCTGGAGTTATCCTGTTTCCAAGTAAGCCACAGCACAAACAACAAGACCAGATGATGGAATGGGTACCAATAAAAGCCTCTTACACTTTTAGTTCTAAGTTTAGATGTGGTGCAGCCCCAGCAGTAACTGGTTCAAATTTTTTACCACCTGAGAGTTCTTCAGAAAAGCGGAGGGTGTGAGATGGTGAATTTCCTTGGCAGACACTGGTCACCGTTTAGGTAACTTATTTTAAACTGAAATATTGCTTTCTAGTTTCCAGCAAAACAGTGTGGGAATCACAGAGTGGTTTGAGTTGGAAGGGACCTTAAAGCTCCTCTAGTTCCAACCCTTCCAGCCCCACTGCCATGGGCAGGGAACACCTTCCACTATCACAGGGTTCTTCAAGCACCATCCAACCTGAACTTGAACACTTCCAGGGATGGGGCACCACAGCTTCTCTGGGCAACCTGTGCCAGGGCCTCTCCACCCTCACAGGGAAGAATTTCTTCCTAACATCCAATCTAAACCTGCTCTCTTTCAGTTCAAAGCCATTGTCCCTTGCTCTATCATGGCCCTTGTGAAAGGTCCCCCTCCAGGCAACAGAGTATTGGGGTGAACTCTGATAAAACACAGCTGATATGAAATTTAATGCTTTAAGGAACTGTTTTAAGACTGTTTCGAGTAGACGGAAGAATTTATATCTCCAGTTTGTGGTGGAATTTTATGGTGATCCTCTGAAGGAAAAGTTCTTCCACCTGCAGATGTTGTTTCAAAACCACATGAGCAACCACTGGAACAACTGAATGTAGATCACGCTGTTCATCAAATAATTTTGCCTCCTATATCTCCCTTACTGAGTGAAATATGCACATGCACTGCTGGTATTTCAGGAAGTCGGGGTAATCAGAGATGCCTCAAACTGTCTGTTTTAAATCACCACCTTCATTCTCAGCTATATTAGTAGGGAATTAAAATGCGGAGACCAGGATTTTTCAGGATCGTGTGTGATATTAGACTCTAGTTATTTCCATTGCAATACTGTCAGCAAATCTGCAAAACAGCTGGAAGCCAGTCCAGGAAAATATTGTATTTTAGCAATGTGTTGCTATGTAAATATCACCTCGTTGTGCAAAATTTAAACCATCTTCTTCCTGAAAATCCTAAAAGTATTTGCCCTGCACAGAAAAAAAATCCAAACTGTTGGAATAGCACAAATGAGAAACAACTGATCCAACTGAAACCAGCTGGCCTCTCGTCTGCCTAATGACAAGGTAGTTTAGGGTAACTTCCATTATATTGCCATCAAACATTACAAAAGTTTGTGGTGGGGGTGGATATTTGCAAAGCTCAAGACAAAAATCATGCTCTGATGCATAAGCACACACTGCACAAGGAAATAACAGCTCCTGAGAGCTGAAGGCATGAATAAGTCGATATGTCTTCCCAAATGAAGGCCACGGAACTTTTTTCTCCACGTGTCCTATCATATTATGAAATGTCAGCCAAGACAACCTTATTTTTGACTAGTTGATGTACTTGATTTCTTGTAAATGTGGATTGCACAGACACTCTCTAACCTGATGGGAGTCATTTTGATAAGTGCCCTGTGCAAACACATTGCAGCATAATCAGGATACACTTATTTTATACCAGGGACTTGGGGAGCAGCACTATCACGAAATCATGGAGTCATCTAGGTTGGAAAAGACCTCTAAGATCATCGAGGCCAACTGTTAACCTAACACTGCAAAGTCCACGACTAAACCGTATCCCCAAGTGCCACATCCACATGTTCTTTGAACACCTCCAGGGATGGTGACTCTACCCCTTCCCTGAGCAGCCTGTTCCAGTGTCTGACCAACCTTTTAGTGAAGAAATTGTTCCTAATATCCAGCCCAAACCTCCCCTGCTGCAATTTGAGGCAGTTTCCTGTTGTCCTATCGTTTGTTCCCTGGGAGCAGAGCCTGACCCCCACCTGGCTCCACCCTCCTATCAGGGAATTGAAGAGAGTGAGAAGGCTCCCCCTGAGCTTTCTTTTCTCCAGGCTGAGCACCTCCCAGATCCCTCAGCTGCTCCTCATCCGACTTGAGCTCCAGAGTCTTCCCACTTCCATTGCCCTTGTCTGAACATGCTCGATCCCAGGCTTCAGGCCGGTCTCTTCATCCCACCCTCAGTGGGAACAGACACACGTTTTTCTGGTCGGTTGTTCTGGTTTTTTTTTTTTTAAGAGATGGGCATTCTGATAACATGAACATGTGTGGAAATATTCAGGCATGTTAGGACTTCTGCCTGGGAGCTGGATTTTTCAGTTGCTGCTAGTGAGGTGGTCGAGAAAATATGGTAAACGCAGTCCATCACCTGACTCTCCCCACACAGATGAGTCTGAATCTAATACCTCGGAAGGCTTACTCCATAAAAAGCGGATACTTTAAAACTATCTGTGGTAAAGTTAGATTATCAATGAGAAACTTTAAACCTCTAAGACTGCTACTTGACAATTTGTCACTCAACTTCAGCAAAACTATAGGGGAAAAGCACAATGAATTAATGAATAGCAACAAATCCCCATGACAACATGTTACTTCATTAAAATTTTATCAGCATTCTTCCTAGGGAAAGCATGCCTTCTGTTCTACGCTGAGCTTCTTCTACAGTGTTTTACAGACAATTCACAGCATTCTGGCGCTTCAAAATTAGTTCCTGTGGAGAGTGAGCTACACACAGACTCTAGATTGTGTCACACAGCGATCTCCTGGGTGCCATGATGAAGTTTTGCCTACATTTTTTGTGTGTATCTTATGCCTTAAACATTAATCAAGCATTTCCCAATTGCTTTCTTTGAGAATAGGTTAATTAGCTGCAAATGCATCTCTGTGTTAATTTTCAGCAAATGCATTAAACTGCATTTCATAAATATTTTCCTAGCAAGCAAAGGGAAGCTTTGAAAGGAAAATGATTTCATTGCTTTCGCTGGGGCTCTATCTTATGCCTTTTTTTCCTTTTTTTGTTTCTTTTTTTGTGTGTGTGGAGATCCATAAAATATACCCATTGGTGTTCAGAGTATTTCTCAGTCTGGATGTAAGTAAAGAAAAGAATAATAATAATAACGGTTGCTAGATACTGTAAGCTTGCCAATATAATCTTAAGATTTGATAAAAAAGAATTCCTCTGCTCAGAAACACTGAATATATTTACTTGGAAATTCAAATTGTTTTAAAGAATACAAAAAGCCATATAGATCATGAAAAAGAGACTGAAATTACTCTTAAAAATAAATAATAGCTTATATGGATATCAGTAGCCTCTCCTGGTTCTATTAAAAACATTTCCCTCAGACTATTGCAGTCCATTTACATACTGCATGCATTTGGCTCTAGAAGCACCTAACAAGAAAATATCTGTTCCCAAAAATTTTTTAGCCAAACAGATTTGGGATTCAAAGGCTGCAGGGAAGGAAATTCATCCCTAGTTTTATACTCATGAACTAAGTTGTTTGACACAGGGATTGGGGTGTTGAAGTGAGCTGCTAAGCTCCTGTTTTGTTTCTTTTTCAATCGGTTAGGCAGGAGGAGGCAGAATTAAATGGCCGTATTATGCTGTAAGATTTCTGAGTCAGATGGAAAATATTAGAAAAAATATGTTTCTTTATCATTAGATAGTTATTTTCTACAAACTATAAACATTGCAAAAAGAAGGAATAAAAGCTATAACCATAGCTTCCTACTTCCAGCCAAACGCCTGAACTGCACATTCTCTCCTTATGGCCCTGTGGATCTTGCCAGTCTTGAGCAGATGTGTATGGAATATTACAGTAATGAGAGAATTCCGTTTGGGTGTTGAAACTGTTGTCGTAACCACCCCACAGCCCAGGAAACCCTACAAACAAGATCCACCAGCACAGGCGGCCCAGAGAAGCTGTGGCTGCCCCATCCCTGGAAGTGTCCAAGGCCAGGTTGGATGGGGCTTGGAGCAACCTGGGATAGTGGAAGGTGTCCCTGCCCATGGCAGGGGGTTTGGAATAAGATGATCTTTAAAGTCCCTTCCATACCAAAACATTCAATGTTTCTATGACTCTATGATTCTTCTACCTTCTACATGACTGATCTAATCACTGGGCTGTTATGTCAAACATTCTTACCCCGTATTTTTTTTTTTTAATTGAATTCATTGCTATCTTAGTAAGAGGCTTGATTCTGCGCAAACTCACCAATGTAAATCTTGTAAATCAATGTAAATGAGTATCTTCACCTTGAATCTGAGCCTTTTTTTGAAAATGAGTCTAGGTGGGCATGAACCAGTTCAGCAAAGCCAAGGCCCTACCAGGCATTTCCCACAGAAACGCCTGATTATACAGGAAAACTAATTACGTGAAATTTAAGTGCCAATAGAACCTTTCCTTAGGTCACACCTCTGAAGAAAGGCCTTAATTTCATTTTGATGACACATAAGATCCCATGGCATGCTCCAGATAACATAAAAAACAGGTAATAAATGTCACAATGGTTAGTAGGTATGTGCATCTTGGTGGGGGACACCAGTGTTCCCTGCAGAATTGTTTCCCTCCGACCACTGTTTACCTTTCTGTGTGTGTGATTATATTTTTTTACCATCCACCTGCAATCCAACATATTTATAGAGTGCTCATCTTCCTATGCAGAGTGTTTAACAAGAGAAATGTAGTGCAGTCCTGCTTCTTTCGTTGACGTCTGTGAGCTCTGGGAAAGGTTCTGTAGAAGTCTGTTGTAAGATCTTGGTAGGATAAACACTGAAAGCAGCATCGACTCAGTAAATTAAGGAAACTGAGATATGTCTTCTCTGAAGCGTAGTTTTAACAGTAGTGTTTCCTCAACCATACTTCTGTACAGTTTTTGTTTATTACAGTTCATGAGATGTCACCCCATGACTCATTTTAAATTAACAAATCCAGGCCCAGCATTTTACAGCCCTCTTTTTAACTCTTCTAGTCTTAACAAACGAAACACAGGACAACACCACACTTCTGCCAAAAGAGATCTCCTTGTCCTTTTCCTGCAATTCTATCTCCTTCTCAGCTGTTCTCATTTCCCTTTCCACTCAAGAAAGGAAGGCCATTAGACAGCTCAGGATGCCTGCTAGTTGTACACTCTTATGACACAATCAAGAAGAAGTTTTAGAGCTCCAATATCTACTTGTTGCTTCCCAGACTTGTTTACTGGGACCCCCATGTTTATTTTGTCACAGCTGGGTACAGACTGAAGTACCTCATCATTATGGTTTTTGGCAGCCTGTGAAAAGGATGATGGTCATCTGCAGATGTGTCTTTCCACGTTGTTTATCAAACAGCTTGACCTTAGGCAAATGTTTATCAAAACCTCTCTACTTCATCTGTTGCTCCCATTCTTTTCAGCTTCAGCAGTCCCAATACAGACACATCATCCCTTTTTCTTCAATACTTGCACCAAGTCTAAGAATGTAAAAATAGCTGCCGCTACTACACGGCAGCAGTTTTCAGAAATACAGGCGATACCGGGTTGCAGCCAGGAGGAAATTGAATATGATGCCCTTGATGCACATGGATTTAATGATATTTCAGGGCTGAGCAAGCTGTGGCATGAGTGTCAAAGACTGTGGTGAGCAGATTTCCGATGGCAGGCAGCAGGGTCAGGAGCTGGGAGCTGTGGTACTCGGGGACACACCTCAGTGGGAGGCAGGTGATATCAGGCTGCCAAGCTCCCTTGTTACCTTGCCGTCATGCAGGCAACAAAAAACAGGACAAGGGAACTGGCAGCCAATCTCCTGTTGAAAGGCAGGATCTCCTGGTGTATTTCTTTTGGCAGAAATATCTTCAAGTTTGGGTAAAAAGTCTGGTCATGGACACAACCTCTGCAAGACTGCTAGACTACTAAATACAACATATTTTTCTAGATGCTGTAGTCCTAAAACCAAGCCCATGTTTGTATGAAATATCTAACAAAGTTTGGCCAGACAATAGGACTAAACCATCAATCTGAAATTACATCTATAATTACCCATAACCAAAGCCAAACAGTGTGTTATTCTTGGAGAAAGCAGAGGGAGAGCTATTTCCTTTCTTCTCCTCCTTTCTTTTTCCACTTCTGAAGACATCAGTAACTTGTGAATTAAAAATCAAGAGGAAGTGGCTTTGAGCAGGATTCAGATAAAGCTGTCGTGGGGAGCATGTGGTGCTATTTAAGTTCCCTCTGAACTCTGCCTGCCTGTCTCTGTCCTGTAGTCTTTTTGAGGCAGCTTTTGTTAAAGGCGAGTCATGCCAATCAATCCTGGCAGGTGGTCTTTTTAGTTCCAGGTGTTGACAACAGGTATTTACTTTGGTCTCCTATATCCTGTATCACAAAGGGAGGTGGTGAATTCAGCATCCGTTGGCAGAAAGATGATAGATGACATTTGCTGGCTCAACATTCTTCATGTGACCATCTCCAACAGTTGTTATTCCAGTTCATGTGCTTCTTGCTAAGGAGTGACTGCAGATTAAGGACTTGGAAATTCACTGTCCTATGCAGAGTGGTCTGCCCACCAACATCCACACCTCAAGGAAACACTGCAGTCCCTGGTTCTTTGTGTTTTGTTATAGGGAAGCTTTTCATTCAGCCTCTTTTAATTTACCCCTGAGTTTTAATGATTTGCACTCTATTTTCATCTTAGTCATTTTTATAGAAATCTGATGGTGAATTAGAAACAGCTGCATCCCTCGCAGACATTTCCTAAAAACTACAAGATGCTTAGGAAGAATCTGCTTGCCAGTGTCTAGGAAAGGGCCACTGGGGATAGATATATACTTGTGTACCTTTATTAAATTAAATTAATTATATCTGAGAGCATGAAATTATCTCAGTGCCTGATCTTTTTATTTTTCTGTTTGCCTTTCATATGCCACGCCCTGTATATGCCACGTCGATTCCAATGGAATTGAATAGTTCATTTGGAAGGGGCCTAAAATGATAAGTCAGTCCAGCTAGATGAGCTGATGTTCAAAACAGGCTTGAACCTGAGCTGGATGGTTTCCCCTTATAATTTAATTGGCAAAACGACCTGTTTGGGCCCTTCTCCCTGCAGGATGTGTTACACTCTGCAGCAGCTCTGCCTCGCTGTTTTATGGACTTGGAAATAAAAATCCAAGCCATGTTCATACCTTCCCACATTTACCACGGTCAGTTGACGTTGCTGTCTATAGGACCTTCCCGTCTTGCCTTTGGTTTCTCACTCTCCAAGTAGCTCCATGTCACAGAATCACAGAATCACTGAATGGGTCAGGTTGGAAGGAACCACAGTGGTCCAAACTCCCTGCTCAAGCAGGGTCATCTCCAGATGGTTCTGGAGTATCTCCAGTGAGGGAGACTGCCCACCCTCCCTGGACAATCTGTTCCAGGGCTCAGCCACTGCGCGGGAAAGAAGTTCTTCCTCATGATCAGGTGGAACTTCCCGGGCATCAGTTTGTGCCCGTGGTCACTTGTCCCAGTGCTGGGCACCCCCAAGCAGAGCCTGGTCCATCCTCTGACACTTACCTCACAGATTTTATCTTAGTACATTTTAAACAAACTGTATCAAGAATTTTGTCGTCTTAAGCACTAGCCCAAATAAAACTATATTTTTGTAGCTGTTTTTTATCTTTTTTACGATATGGTTAGCGCTCCTGTATCGACCATCCAGAGAGGGGAAGAACTCACTGAAATAGCAGCAAACACGCTGAAAGGCTTCCTCTAAAATGGAAAACTGTTTTGACTTTTTGCATCTTATTCTCAAAGAGAGGTCTTTTATCGACGCCAGCTCAGCACCTTGGAGAGAAAAAGGATATCTTGAAAAAGGCTTTTAAACCCTGAGGTTGGCTGAAGGTTTTTTTTTTTCTTTTCCCTAGACTTTGTAAACACTTTTCTCTGTAAGAGTAATGCACATAATTGTGGGATCTTCCATCTTTTTATAAGCAATATGCTCTAAGTATTACAAATTAAAAAAAAAAAAAGCTTTCTATTTGTGTCTTTTTTCTTTCCTTTCCTCTGCTTTTGGATGGAAGTTACCCAGTTAGGGAATAAATGCAGAACACAAAGATGTCATTTTCTTTCTTAAACAAGGTCAGAATCCTGACAATAAGGGCACTTTAAAAGCTTTCTATTGTACATGTGTTCATGGGGGAGAAGGAGCTGATCAATGTCCTTTCAGGTTTGCAGGTTTCTTTTCAGGACCTTTCCTTGGGTTCTTTTTTTTTTTTTTTTTAACTTCTTTTATTTTTTCCCCTTGTTAAAAGTGAGCTAAATATTTTATTTTCTAAGGAGGAAATAAAACATCAGCTACACTGCCATATTTTAGCAAGCAAAATGAATCTGGTCCAGGTCTGGATTCAGGTGTTTGTCTTTTCCTTTCAATAGGTAAGAAATATTGTAATAAAAAAAAATCTGGTTACTTGCTTCACAGGCACAGATAAGCCCCCCCATCCTGCAAACTATGAGGCAAGGCTGCTGTTTGATTAAAGTAGAGAAGCCATAACATGAGCACTTTCAGTCAGTTGCCACTTTAAAACTTCTCTTGGTAAACAAGCAACACAAAGATACTCCTAAGAAGTATTTTATGGTATTGATTGCATAAATACTGTTGTTTAAAGGACCACCTCTGCTTAGGAGCAGGCACATGACTATTATCAAAACATGCTGAACTGACTCAAAAGGTAAAGCTTGCGAAAATAATATCACCGATGCACAGAGGATAATAATAATACTGCAGATGGTGGTGGTGATCTTTCCTTAGAAAAGTAAAGCTTCGTGCACTGTTTGGATATGCAGGACTGTGAAATACTTTATGTGATTAGGTGTGAAATTTTTGTAAGTGCCACACTTAGAAGAAAAAAATGTCAGTTGTTTCTAAATAAGCTTTTGCTCTTAATTCTGCTTGAAAACCCTCCAGCCCAGCAAAGCAATAATGGCAAAGTGTCTCCATCCAGTCTGGGCCTTACCCAGACAATCATCCATGCTCAAACCCGGATTAAACTAGTTCAGCAAAGGCTGAAGTCCTTTGGTGGAGCTGGGTGGAACTGCTCATGTGCTTAAAGTGAAGCACTTTCCTCGGGGTTTGCTGAACCAGCCTCAAAATCAGTCTAAAAAAGCTTCAGATGGCTTAGCCCTGCCGACCCTCAGACAGGTCCAGGTGTGACACATGATCCCAGTGCAGTGGCACGCAGGGCAATCCAAGGGTGGAGCTGTACTTCTCCTGCTCCATCTCTTCCAGGTACTTATAAAGGTACTTTAACATAATTTTGATGCCGATTTCATTACAGTGTTTAAAGGAAGATCAATGTAAATGTATGATATCAGCTACCTCATATAAGAGGCTTTTATATAAGCAGGTGGTTTTGGACCTTGCCTCCAGCTATACCTTTTGATCATTTAGAAGGCTACTGATGTACCCCAGGCAACTTACGTAAAACAGTTATTTGTACTCATTTAATGCTATACCTTTAAACACCCCTTTAATCTATTTGCAGCTGTAAAAGACTCACAGTATGGAAATGTTTTAAAGGAGTAGGCTGAACTTCCACAGTTAGGCTGGATTTTTTTTTTTTTCTGCATAGAAATCTTGCCCTCTTTCTTCAGCTTGCGCAATCACGTGCACATCCAAGCACACACACTTACCTGCTCTGAGAAAATCTCTAAGCACAAGCTCCTCTGTCAGAGGTGGATGGCAAAGGACTGATTAAGAACTGCAGGAGTTTGTATGTCTCTTCCAGTAAGGGCATTTCAGTGTTTCAGACAATTCAGGAAACCTGTTAATCTTCAGTAAAAATGAAATGTGATTACAATTATCATTAAAAAATGAGAATTTTTGCTTATTCCTCTGGATAAGCTCCATCTGCCGAACAATATGAAACAATTAATAACAAGGCCAAAGATGAATAACAAGGCCAAAGGTGAAAGCTCAGACCCCAGATTCCTCACTTACGTCAAGGGTAAGTTTGGCCTAAGGTTTGCAAACCACTGAGAAAAGACAGTCTAGTGTTTTTGTTCTTTATTCATTTATGTGATTGAACCAGTTCTTCCATTTTCTCTCTGGTTTTGTTTCCCAGGTCACAACAGCAAACAGTGAAGTCCAGGTGAAATGCGAGAGCACTTTATGCAGGTTAATAACGTAATTTTCATATGTGCTGCGTGCTCATGTGCTCTGTGCAATGATCAGCAATAAATGCACAGAGCAAATCCATTTTACTAATACCTTTAATTGCTTCCAGAAGGTTCTGGTGTTTTATTCTGTCAAACCAGCCGTAGAAAGGCAATTAGATATCAGTCAACACATTTACTCTTCTTATTGTTTTTTGATGGCAACCATCATAAAACGATAAAAGCATTCCTTATCCGTAATGATATTCTGGGGAGCCAGGTGTTCGGCATGTTAGAACAAAATTACTACCTTTTCTAAGTAAAAGCTTTGTATAACACTGTGGCAGCAGAAGGCGGAAGGGATGTAAGAAATTAATTACATGCTCATATATAATTTTCCCCCTTGGATTCATTCGTGGAAGCCACACACGTACCTATGCACGCACACATGAATGCACTTGCCTCTTTCACCTGCACAGTGGTGTAACCCACAAGCAGATCCATTTCTGCAGTTTTTGATGTGGTGTCTTTGGAAACAAAACCCAAACAGGGACGTCTGTGTGCAAAACAGCTGTAGAGCTTCCCTTCTTAAATAGTCACATTCTTCTAAAATGACATTTCGAAGAGAGAGATGACATCAAACCCCAAATGGCCATTTTTCTCCCCACTGATTGTGAAGGAGGTCTGGTATGGTTTTATCTGCAGGTGTTTGTTGTCTTGATGTTTAATGTGATGAAAGATGAATCTTATTCTTTCTACTCCTTTTTTTTTTTTTTCAAAATTCAGGACAGAAAAGTTGTTCTGAATTACTAGTTTTTTTATTACTGTAAATACTAATATCAGAAAATAATTTTGGTGAGTAGAATAAACTTCATCCTGAGAGCTAAGAGCAATTGCTTCTCCTAATTCTTGTATCTGAAAGCTCTTCTGCACTGTTTTGATGACTAAAACCCTTCTATTTTCCTAAATTTATAATGGAACCTTTCTATCCACTGAACTTTCTTTGCCTGGAAAAGCAGTTTTATCTTACATTTCATGGCTTATTTCATTTATTTCTCCCCCATTCTTAAGTTTTCACCAGAATCAGAGACAAGATCAGAAACATAAATTGATTAAAAGCTGTTTAGCAATTTGAAAGGGTGCCTGATACAAAATAAAAGCAGAATTGTACAATCAAACTGCGAGAGAATTAGAAAAGAAATTAAAGCAGTGCAAAAAGATTCATATGAAGTCAAGAGAAAAAAGTGGAGTAAGTTGTGAAGATGGGTTGAAGACAAAGGCAAGAAGGGGAATATCACCCAGTCACCACCCACGTGCAGCGAATCCTCTTTGCTCAGATGTGCACAGCTTCACAGTGGATCTGCTTTCTAGAGCATCCTTGCTATTTGGCCAAAACCTAATCCAAACCTGATCTGCCACACGTTTGCTTGTTGAATTTGTCACAGAAAACTGCCAGCTCTAAAAGTAGTAACTGAATCCAATTGGTAATCTTTTTTGTTGTTGTTCTTCAGCTTTCATCTGAGAGCTGGAACATGTTAATGATTTAGTCCTTAATAACATTTTTATCTTGGAAATATATAGATTGTATGATTTATAACCACACTGTGATAGAAAATACATTATTTACTTCTAAAACTATATGCACATATATGTTTATATAAAACAATATGTGCATGAAAACATCACAAAAATCTCTTCTCCTATTCACATGGCTTCTCTTGACAATCTATAAGAGACTTCAAGAATTACTGTGCCTATAACTCTCTTGTCTTTGTTCCCCTGTGTGACTTTGACCCAGACAGCTTCCCTTTCACCCCAGCTATTCCTTCTTGTTTCTTCACTGTTGCATTAAATAAATCAGCATCCCATCACCCTTAACTATATTCTTTTTGATTTTGAACAGCTCACTCCTGTCAGTTCCCATCTCACAGTCCTGACTGCCGTTTCACCATGTTCCTGTCACCTTGCAATACTCTCGTGCACAACCTGCACCAGTAATTCCTGCTCCTTCCCTGGAGGCGGAGGTTTTGCCATGAAGCTCAGAAATCCCTGTGTCTTTGTCCAGCTTTCCATGCATTTTTCTACGTGATCTTTCATGGCTCAAGCTCTCTGCTTACGGGATTAAGGAGAAACAGGAGTGTGTGTGTTTGTGTGTGTGATGTACTGGTATTTCCAGCTGTCCAGAGCACAATTTGTTCTCTTAAGCTGGGCAAGCAGATCTTGTCTGTGGTCTGTAAAATCTGTAGCAGCACTTTCTGTCAGGGAAAGGACCATTCAACAAAGAGCCTGTGATGATTGACGCCGGAAACTTCCAAACATCTGAATCCTGACATTTAGCAATTAATATGATACAACTTCTCCAAAACTATTTAAATTGTTGGTCTTGACAATCATTACACTCTGAACCCAACAGGCTCCCCTGAGAGCTGTCTGTGCACCTCTGCCCAGATGTTTCTCATAAGAAAAGCCAATTATTTTTACTTTTGCTTTCACGAAAATCTCCTCTCATATTATAGAAATCAGGTGTAAGAACTATCCTTTACTTAGTGCAAAAGGGATTGAACCTTCTGGGTTTAAAAGCATCACCTGCTTGGTTAAAAAATTCAAACATTTAAGGGTTGACAGGAACAACTCATCTCATTTGTGGATCAGCTACGCTGTGGACACAGAATGTTTACTCATCTTCATCAGAATTAACTGAGGCCAAAACACAGTAACTGCTCACCAAGGTCTGCATTCATAGAAACTAATGGCAGACACTTGAGGACTTTGCAAACATCATGATTTTGTAAAACAGAGCACCTGGTTTGACTGATCTTTTAGCTGAAGGTCCATGAGTGAGAGCAAGGAAATTGAAATATTTCATGCTTTGTCACAACATTTCCGTCTGCCTCTGAAGGAGACCTTTGGGTCTCTTTTTGCTTTCATTCTCCAGTTTGGAGAATGGGAATAATAACGTTGGGTTGTGGATCGTGCTGCTGAACCTGTCAATAAATGCAGTTCAGATCCTTGATGCAAAGCAGTTAGTGCAAGGTTAAATATTGCTATAATAAAGGAAAGCGATTGACAGTGATTGAGATATATAGATATATATAGATATAAATAGATATATAGATATATGTGTTTAACTGAAGAATATAGACAGGTGGACATTAATTTTGTGTGTTCACATTGATAGATATATAAAGAAAAGGATTCACTGAAGTTGACCGCTGCAGTGAAGATAGAAGAGATGCAAATTTACAAGCCAGTAATCAGATGCCACCTTCTGGTTCATGGAGAGAAGGAGAAAATCAATAGTCCCTATATAAATAAATCAGTCAGAATGATTTATGATACCTGTCTGCAGTGTCCATTCGTGTGGAGTGGGGTGTGGACTTGGTTATTTTCTGTTTATCATCACTTAGCCACAGAACATCAGCATACTGACAACTGGAGAAGAGAGTCTCCACAAGGAACAAAGAAGGGGGAATGAGGAAAGACAGAGAGAAAGAAGGAGAAGGAACAGTGGAGAAAGGAGAGCTTTGTCCTGGAAATGGAACACAAGCCATCCATAGCCCATAAGGGATCCCACAGTGCATCTTGCTGAGTCCCAGGAGCTGCTGAAGCGAGCTCGGAGTTTGTCAGAGCACTCCTTGCTCCCACTCCTGCCTGGGCATCTAGTTCAGCATCAGAAAAAAAGATAGGTACTAAAATATCACAGCCTCTCAAAATCATCTGCAGTTCTGAAAGTGAACGAAACAAAAAAACATACATAACCCCTCCCTGCCCCCCCCCCCCCAAAAAAAGCAGTTTTTCTAATGCCTCCACTGTTGTATCTCATTCTGTGAAAGAAATTAGAAACACTTGGAACAAACATCTGTTTGTGCTGTGGTAATTTCAAACCTGAGAATGATAATTTCACTTTAAATACATTGTTTATAAAAACTGATTTAACTCTTGTTTAAAACTATACTGGGATTAGGAAAAATATTTTAGAGGGACCATTTGTCATTATGTAATTATACAATTTCAGTAAATTAAAATAATATGCAGGATCAAATTAGTCCTCTCATAAATTTGAGCTAGCAAGTCAGTCTTGTTACATAGGCAGGAGCAGACCAAGGAATTGTTAAAACACTTCTGAAGTAAAATATTTTAAATCACACCTTATCAGGTATAGCTCAACAGATTATCTACTGTATTCCCATTACTAGTGACTCTGCTAGAGAAAATAACATACACACCTTTGTCTTTACTGTCAAAATAACTGAAGCTGAACAAGAACATAAATATTTGTTTGGTCAGGGTTTAAAAAAATTGTAGACTTCAAAACTGCATACGTAGAATTGCTAATTAACTTGCCAAAAGTAAGTATTTTTCCTTTCTGTGCCTTTTTTTAAAGCTTTTTGTTTAATTACCTCTTCTTTCAGCTTGTAGGAAATATTTTTCATTTTAATTCTGCAGTTTATTCATCAGAGGTATCTGGCATTGTTCCAAGTGCAGTTTCCAGTGTTGATTTAAACAGCTGGAAGCAGGAGCAAGAGAGGGAGATATTTATCTAACAGGAGCAATTCTGTGCTGTTGATGTTGAGTATTTTCATCTGAATTCCAATATTCACACAAAAACGCTTGATACAAGTTGAAAGTAAAATGTTGTCACTATCTGGTAAGGAAGTAAGACTTCATTTATCTTTTTCCAAGGTAGTTAAAAGGCTGAATATATGTATGTAAAGCTATATATTTATATAAATAAACAAATAAAATTTTAATATTTTCCATGGGATACCAGAAAGTACCAAAGAGTACCTTAAATTCTGTGTTCTGGTATCCAAGCCTAACCAATAAAACCAGAATTCTTTTCTTTGGAAAACCAGAGTACTGGGATCAGAGCATTCAAAATGAGGAGTTTCACTTGCATTTTTAAATCATTATTAAAATAGAAATTTTAAAGCACAGTGATATATTTCAAACTACTACATTTTTAGTTTACCAGAACACATGGTTTGTTTTCATTTGAGTTCAACACAATTGTCCACAGGATAACACCAGAAATGTCCTGCATTTTTCCTCCAAGAGGAAAATACCTGTGGACGGTAAGAGGTCTCTGTGATTAAAATCCGCTCCAAAATTGTTACTATTTGCCCAACAGTTGAGTAGCCATCTATGGCTTGTTTGTTTTTTTCCCTCCTCCATATCAAGCTTATTTTGTCTTGGATCAACAACTCCATATGGGATGATGGCACCAGACTGCCCAGCATTTTAGAAACACATGGGCAATTTCCTTGAGCTGAATTTTCAGCAGAAACACTATTTTATTTTAACTCTAATGTCAGAGTTTCTCATTCAAATCAATCCAGGGAAAATTCTTTAAAGGAGCTTATTTAATATTAGTAGACAGATCACTAATAGGTTGCAAAGGGAATGCAGAAAGCCTGAAGACCTGTAAGATTACCAAGATATGCCTTAGTATTTATCCATCTGTATCCCTAAACTAACTGGTACATGCTCAAAGGTGTTTGTGTTGTTTTCAAACCCAGACAAAGTGAAGGTATTTGGTATATGGTCATATGTGTTCCCTGCCTGACTAAGTGCAACTCCAGGAAAGTCTTTAAGGCTTCTTTGGTTTGTCCTTCCTAAGTGAAGACTAAATGTGTCATTGGTGGCTCTGGTATTTGCTTAGTTAGATGACTCTGAAATTCAGAAGAGCAAAAATATGGGTTGTTCTGCTCTGGAATTTTAGTATTACACATCAGTGGTTCTTTCTAAACCTTGCACTGATATCCACAATATATCTTAGGAAAATTCACAGCCAAAATATTAAGGTTAGTAATTAAACCTATCATGGTTAAAACATAAGATCCTTTTATTTAATAAATACCTGTAAGCTTGTGGAAAAGGCTGATGAAATCTCAAAGGCTACAGAGGTGGAAGTTGAGCAAAGATGTTATACTGACATGGATCCTGTGTTGGAGTTGGATCTCAGGCACCTTCACCCCCCACAAATCCCCATAGTCTCTATTTGGACACATATATGAAGGACCAGAGGAGCTGATATCGATCATTTATTCATAAGAACGTGCCAGTCAGAAAACCCATGGTCGTTCTTGAGTAAAAGACTGATTTAAATTAATGATTTAATCATTAAGCTGTTAAGTAAAAGAGAATTACGCAGGAAATCAGGCCTACAACAATACAGTTACCTGTGTCAGGAGAGGAGCACATGGAATTAGGAATATTTTTGGAAGAATGAACTTCTTGGGTCAGGACTGTCCCATGAGATTTCTGTTCACAGAGCTAATCTGGTTCATGCACAGACAGTTTGTCTGTGGACAACCTATATGGGGAAGGAAGAGAATTTCATAACATGAATGAGGCCAGGCTGTGCCAGATGGTCCTAGGACCAGAGGGAGCCTTTCAGCTACTCAGTTTACTTTCAATAGTTGTAACTCTGGAATTGTGGTCCCAGAAGCCCATTGATACTGAGGTTTTAAGATGAAATTTGACCAATTTATGCTCGGACGCATTGTTGGTATATTGTGGCTGTCCAAACCAGCAAAACACTGCGACTGACAGCTGAAAGGGTCAGTTTTGAGAACATGTTCCTAAGTGATGGCATCACATTTCTTCCCATATTTGTTGACTTATTCCTTGTACTTTCTGGCTTTTACACATTGCAGATCTGCATCATTTTTTATCCTGCAGTGTGCAGGCGTCTTCCTTTCACAACTGACTTAGTAGCTAATATATTACATGAATATTTCAAATTATTTCTTCTAAGACTGCCTGTGTCAAGAATTAATGCCACCTACCCATGTCAGGAACCTTCTTGAACTTCAATTTTATTGCTTACCTTAAATAATCAAAACAAATTTCATCTGACAGTTTTATTTATTGCATGTCAGTTTTCTTGAAGTGATAATGAGCTTTTACGCATCCCACCAGGTTGAGATATTTTTGAATTTCATTGACATTGAGGAGCTGAAGTGTGTCCAGAGAAGGGCAATGGAGCTGGGAAAGAGTCTGGGGAACAAGTCTGATGAGGAGTAACTGAGGGAGCTGGGGGGGGGCTCAGCCTGGAGAAAAGGAGGCTCTGGGGAGACCTTGTTCTCTACAACTCCCTGACAGGAGGTTGTAGCCAGGTGTGGGTCAGGTTCTGCTCCCAAATAACAAGAGATAAGACATGAGGAAATGGCCTCAAGTCATGCCAGTGGAGGTTTAGAGTGAATATTAGGAAAAATTAGGACTTTCAAGTATTGGAATAGGCTGCCAAGGGCAGTGGTGGAGTCACTATCCCTGGAGGTATTTAAAAGATGTGTAGATGTGGCACCGAGGGACATGGTTCAGTGGTGGAGTTGGCAATGCTAGGTTAGTGGTTGGATGATCTTAGAGGTCTTTTCCAACCTAAACAATTCAATGATTCTTTATGTACTAAGTCTCATTCCTGAAATGTATTCCTTGAATAAGAGGGTCCCACATAAATTTCTCGACTCATGTTCCACCTTAGCTTGTTCAGTATCTTATACAACAGTGACACAGGAACTCAAAGGCCATCGTGCTCAGACCTCCTGTGTCCTGTGAACGTTGGCTGCAGATCGTTGGTCAGACTGGGCAGCTCTGTCATCTCCAGAGGACTCTCGGGCCAAGGAGTGCCCTTTCTGAGCACGTGTGAAGGTGAAGTCTCCAGCATGTGACTTGAAGCGGTGAGGTCTCCATGAAATGGAAGAAAAGAAAGAAGCAAGAGAACTTGCAGAATCATCCATTCCTTCTACTCACAAATTCCAGTTACTGATCCCACATTTTGCCATCCTTCTGTCTCCTTTCATGCCCTGTGTGTGGGCAACATATTCAGATAAATATGTTTATAAAATGTGTTTATGGAACATATTCAAGTAAATTAGACTGATCAGTAAATCTGTCCGGTTTGTTTTTATTGAAGGGAAATACTTGTCAATAAGTTGTTATATACAATAATGTCTCTAACCTTAGATTAAAAGGTTCTTCAGACACCTACGTCTTTGTAACACTTGCTGTTTCTATTTGCATCAGTCTTAAGTCATTAAGTAGGCGCGAAACAAAAAACCAAAATCCACAACTGGAAATGTTCCATCTGGGAATTCAATAGAAGTCACGCTGAAAACATATGGATCAGCACAGAGAATAACCAATCTCCTGTGGAGGATTATATTCAGTCCCATAGAGGAAACAAAATTCATTGTTCAATTTGAAGCACTTAAAAATTTCTGAGAAAAGGTCTTTTTTTTTTTTTTTTTCNTTTTTTTTTTCCCTCCCCATTAAATTTTATGGGAATTTCCATAAGGAGTTTATACCATAGAATCATAGAATCATTAAATGGCTTGAATTGGAAGGGACCTTAAAGCTCATCTACTTCTAACCCCTGGCCTTGATGGGACACCACAGCTTCTATGGGCAACCTGTGCCAGGGCCTCACCACCCTCACGGGGAAGAATTTCATCCTGGTATCTAATCTAAATCTAATCTATACAATATATATCAAGGATGAGTGATGAAACAAGTGAAAGCTTTGCAACCAGCTCATGGCATTTCCTACAGCCCCTGACCTCACACACCTGGAACACCCAGAACTAAGGGGATGTACAACATGTGCTGTAATACACCTCTCAATGGCACAAACCTCTTAATACTGGAGAAAATAGGAGTTACTTCCAGGATTGGACATATCCAATGTGCGGCTCTTGCTAAGCAAGAAACTTCCAGCAGAAGCCTGACAGCTCCCTTTATGCAGAGTGGGCTGAGATATTAAACAGTAGGCTTAAAAAGAAATAAAGAAAAAAAAAAAAAGCATCAATCCAATCTTTTCCAGCTCTCTGATAAATGTCCCTGAATAATGTGCTTTAAAGAAGTCAGTCAGCTTTCATCTGAACAGGTCAAGAAAGGAGAGAACCTTTAGAGCACACACAAAGAGGGTATAACATTCAGTTTGGGTAGTACCTCACCTGATGAATTCTGATTGCATCCTCATTTGACTCGTTTAAACTGTTACTAAATGTTCTTTAACACCCAGTGAACTAAACACATTGAGGAGAACTTAGTTTGAAAGCTATTATCGTATTCATTTCTTTTACACTTCTGAGAACATTGCTTATGGCACCTTACGAATTCCTGTGAATTCCCTTTTTAGTACCTTAGATAGAGGGTGTGAAAGAGAATATGATCAAAATTAATGCTGAAACATCTCCATAGGCAAAAAACTGCCTGGAAAATCAGGCCTTAAGGAGAATTCACTGTTCAGCTTTGGCTTTACATTCACAGCTGAGTGTATTCTAAGTGTTTTATATGGAAAGTAACATAGATATGAGCACTTGGCTTATCAGAGAATTAGGAAATCCTACAGTAGTGTGTATCATGTGGAAAGGCTCTATTGGTCAATGACATTGTTGTCCCATTGACAACAGGCCTCAAGACCTGCAGATGAAGCCCTAAAAATCACAGAATGGTTTGGGTTGGAAGGGACCTTAAAGACCATCTAATTCCAGTGCTCTGCCATGTGCAGGGACACCTTCCACTATCCCAGGTTGCTCCAAGACCGATCCAACCTGACCTTGAACATTTCCAGGGAAGGGCATCCACAGCTTCTGTGAACACGCCTTAATGACCAGATAATATTTTACAAATAATTCAAATTATGACACTTTAAAACAAATTTTTATCAGTCCAAGGTGAAGTCAAATGATGGAAACATTACTGCTGTTGAGAGGAGTAATACTAAATGGCTGATATCTGGAAACAGGTGTGCCTGGAGTTTAGGTGTTCATGAGGATGATATTGTATCCCTCCTGTGCTGTACCTTCTTACTAAAAAAAAAAAATGCATTAATCTCCATGATGTAAAAGAGAAAATTACTCTCCACATCCTTTGCAGAACCAAAGGGCGAAGGTACAAAATTGCAGCCTCTGAAAGGTTTTGTATAACTGGATTATTGCTGAAGTGACTAACAAAATTAACCAACAGGGGATATTTTTACTAAATTCTTATTTCTACTGACGTTCTGAGAGCAAACCTTCCTCTAATCCATCATTTTTGACAGCCAGTTGGAGGAAGAAGTGTGCAAAGTGGATGGTTTTTCAATATCTCTACACCCAGGTGTGGTTTGGGCCTTGCTGTTTCTTGCAATTAACTTGGGATCTTCTCTGATGAGGGAAAAACCAAAACAGAATCATCGCGTCACCTGACACAAGATGGTTCTGGGGACAATCAGGTCTGTGGAGAGTTTTGAGACTTCAAGGGTCATATGTAGAAATGCAACCAAATTTATGTAATCTGCCTTTCGTCGTGTACAGTGCAGATACCTGTAACCACATGCTGTCACTCCCAGCAGAAAGAAAGGAGAAAGAAAAAAAATGAAGGGGAAAAAAAGCTCTTTTAGGAATCAGTGCAAATCATTTGAAATAAATATCTCAGAAGGGCGGATGAATTATTTGCTAAAAATGCCCCTTCCTCTGCGTTGGCTTTGCTGAGAACTGCAGGAGACCAGCTCTGCATACATTTTAGGCTGTGTCCCATGTATGGTGTCTGTGTCAGATGTGACCTGATGGATATAACCACCTACCACCTCTCCTGGGGCTATAGCCTGACATTAGACATAGAAACGTGAATATCCTCTGTCTTCAAGAGCAAACCTGACAAACTGAGGGTTAACAGCAGAAAGGAGGAGAAGCATCATGTACTTTTCCTGTCTACACAATACCCAGATGGCATCAATCTGGTATCCCCAAGAAACCCCTTCATAAACTGCAACATACAACAGATTGAAACAGTGGGCTTGCATAAAATCTGATGTGCATTTAGAAGGAGAAGAATATCTTGGTTTCCTGAAAATAATCATTATTTTCAAACAGTTCATCACACAGAATTCATCAAATGCACTTGGTTTGCATGTGTATGTGTGTTTTTCTCTCCTAATCCTGTCGATTGCACTGTATTTTAAAGTCAGATGAAAGGAAGAGCAAGCAAACAGAGTTTTTTCCGTTGCTTTGATGTCACTAATGTTCTGTCAACTGGCTTATTAAACCATACACTCTTAGTACTCTGAGCAAAAGCTTGAGTGCTTTACAAGGTGTCTAAAAATATACTGTGATCCTTAAAAGTATGATCATACTTATCGGACAAGACACTAAATAAAAGATGATGCTCAAGACCTCTTTTATATTTTATTCACCTCTACATATAAGTTTAATCAGAGCAGCAGAATTTTCCATTCAGTCACAGTCGGTTAGGGAAGTCTTGCGGAGTCTGGAGGTGAGGTTTTTACACTATGTATTTTAAAAACAGTTTAAACAACACCATCCAGCTAATTTCCGGTGTGGAGCAATCTGGAATGAAAATGACACTGAGAGAAGAAATTGCTTGCAGCATTATTTTGTTGCAATAGAATACAACAATCCCACAAAGGAACAAGGGGATCAGTGATAAGTGTTGAGCTCCCAAGTCTTA
This sequence comes from Cephalopterus ornatus, assembly GCA_013396775.1. Lineage (NCBI taxonomy): Eukaryota > Metazoa > Chordata > Aves > Passeriformes > Cotingidae > Cephalopterus > Cephalopterus ornatus. The sequence goes on from VZRE01013999.1 coordinate 69,617, forward strand.
CACATAGTGCAAAGCAAAGAAAAATCTGCATTGGATCCCTAGTCTAAAGTGACTTGTTGCTGGGCTGACAGTGATTCCATCTTTGCTCTGCAAAGAAAGTTATTTGCTGCTCCCTTTATCTGAGGGTTTCTACACTCATTCAACCCCTGCAGAATTCCTGTATTTTTTCCATGACACTTCAACTGAATGGAGAGAGATTGGGTGAAAAATGTGACCAGTAGGTGAGACTGGGTGAAAATGTGACCACCGATTTTTAGCTGGTGCCTTCTCTGCTCTTAAACAGTGGGACTCAATAAAAAAGTCTTCAGACGTTCTTTTGAAAGAAATGTAATTCTCTGGACCCTGAGAAATTTTGAATGTTACTTAGTCATTCATAGAATCATAGAACAGTTTGGTTTGGAAGGGACCTTAGAGATCATTTAGTTCCACCCCCCTGCCATGGGCAGGGACACCCCTTAGGTCCTCTTTTCAGCAACCCATAAAACAAGAATTCAGTGCTCTGCCCCAAGTTTTGAATGAGAATCTCTTTGAAAATAATTTCTCCAAATTTTGAAAAGGTTTTGTGTTCTGGTGAAGGTCTGGATCTGCTGCCATTAGCAGTGACTCTTTTTGGCTTCTGTGGGACCAGAATGTTTTGCATGGTTTCTTTTCCAACTAAACAGAAAATGTTTCCTTAGTATTTGTTCTATTACCTTATCTCAGACATTTTTTTCTTTTTGCTGCTAAGTAGCATTCCCAATAAAACTGGGTCACAGGAGGAACAAGAGGGAGCTTCAGAAGACGAGTAGCTCTTGCTCTTTCCCTGCTTTCTGTTTGGTATTTTAAGCCTGTGTAGAGCTTTTAATCCCAGATCTCTGGATAGGATTCAACAGGCTTAGCAACAAAACATAAAAGCTTACCAAAAGCACCCCAGAAAGGACTGCATTCTGTCTGCCTTTTTCCTGGCTGATCGTTCATTCATCCTACTCTCATATCTATAATTTTTTATTACTTTTCCTCATTTTTGGAAGCCACATACTGTTGCTTTGCATTTGAAAAAAAAAAATCATCTGGCTTGATAAGCCCATGCAGTCATGCTGAATGGGGAATCTGCATTTCTACTTCCAAAGGCAGCCTCCAGGTCAGCACTTGAAAACTCTGAGGTCAAAATGTTGTCAGTAATGAGATCTCAGGCATTTCAAAAGTTCACATGGCTCTTTGTACAATGCAGGAGAATCCCTCTGTTTCCTCTGGTGCTGTTTCATGCTAATTTGGAAGCTGCAAACCAGCATGAAATGTTTCAAATCAAACATCAGTTCATCTTGGGTCCTAATTTATGGCTTTTGCTGAGTGCTGGGTTTGAAGCTGTTGAATTCTTAAGAATGAAAAAAAGACAGCATATGCAGCTGGAGAACACAGCAGTGAAATGAAGAGTAAGTTAATTGCAAATATTCCAAAAATATCCTTTACATGAAGACTGGGTCTGTTATTTCCTGCTTTACTATTTTGATAAATACTTCCATTATAACATGGGGCAATAAATAATAATTTGTTTTATCAATATCCTTACCCCCTTCCCTCCCTTTTCCAAAGGATACCTGACACGGCTAAGCAGCAATTAAAAGCCATGAGACTTGGTCACCTTTTTCTGATAGTCCAAGGAACAACTCAGTTGTTTAGGACAAGCACACTCTAATTTTGCAACACATTTCAGTGCAGAAGATTGGGATATGAATGTTCTTATCACTGTAAACAAAGAAAGCTTCTTACTCTGCCACCCAGAAGTTCCTAACCAAATCCTGGAGGAAAATTTGACTCCATCAGTCCAACAGACCTGTAGATTGAGGTTCCATGAAATAGTAAGCCTTGATCACCTGGAAGCCTTGATACTTTTATGACAGAACAGTTTATTTGAGATTTTTAACCACATGTTTTAGCTTTTCTTCTGCACTTATACCCCGAAGCTTTGTCAGAACAAGAATTAGAGAGAAAAGGGATTATGAGAAATTTTCTCTTGTTTCTTAAGCCAAATAAAATGTGGACATCAGTGAAGTAATGTAAATTTAAGAAGTAGCACTTTGCTACAGATATTAAGGTCTACAGTTTTCAAGGGGACAAACAATACATAAAGGCTAACAAATGCTAGTCTAAACAAGGGATTTAAACACAAACTTTTCTTTCCAGCTTCAGAGAGCTTTTATTACAAGCCAAATAATTAGATGTTGGTCTCATTCTGGGCTGGCCTATGTTCTAAAGTATGTGAACCCTTTTTGTTTCAAAACACTTCTTAATTATTTTAGAATATATTTTGTGACACTGGATATTTGCCTTTGTCATCTGTTCACAAAATATGTTTATTCAGGAACTGTAGTCCAGAGCCCAAGAGATTAGAGAAACATGGATCTTCTCTGAGCTGAACCCAAGCTCTGAACCCTGCGAATTCTGTCTGTCATTGATGTTTGTATCCTGCTGGAAATGCCGACAAACTGGACCTCCAGTCCTTCAGAAACAACCCAGAGATGCAAGAAACGTGATTTTCCCTGCCTTGCACTCCTTTAAACAAACCCAGCAGGCTATATCAGATGTAGATTGAGGATTAAGTTATAATTACAATCAATATCTTTACCATGCCCGCTTCTCCAAATAATATATATTTCAGTCAGTGCACTTTGGGGATTTATCTCTGCGAGGCCTGTTTCTGCCCAAATCAGTGTGTCTTTCCCTTTGATATTCCCACAGTGTTCACATATACCCTCAAACATACACAGCCCTGGGTAATATGTCTCCAATGCGATGAAATCAATGGGAACACAGCCTTTTTTGCCTGACAGTATTGTCAGGGTGTATTATCTGGTTTAGGCTGTGGCTTCAGTTCATAGCAGTCGTCAGTTAAATTTCCCTTTCTGAAGCTGAGCAAAGTGTGGTAATGTCACAGCCACAGGCGACTGCCGCTCACAGGACGGTTTACCGGTGGAGCTTAGCCTCCTGGCTTGTCACAGTGTATATATCTCAGGGTCTTCTTTTCCTTCCTGCTCAGAGGTTTCCAAGAATGTTGCCTGGAGCAGTCATGGGATGCAAAAAAAGAGAGATTTTTGTTCTGCACTTAGCAACATTACCACACTTCACACTCAGTTTCTGATAAGGGGAAATTTAACTGACTGCTCTGAACTAGATATACCAGATAATACACTCTGACAGTGCTGTGGATAAAGGCTGGCAAACCTACTAATTTATATTTCATTATCCCTGCACTTGGCTTAATCTGTTATCTCTTACTAAACGGTAGCGAGCTCACAAAGAGCTGCACTGAGCAGCAGAAAATGGAACCACAAACACCTCTTGAACACAGGGTGGCTTCTGTGCCAGAGGGTAGATGGGGCATTTTGGCTACCCAACCTTCCCAAAAGTGAACCCACAGCACTGATGCTGTTTCAACCGAGGTCTGTATCCCCATACAACCACCTGTCTGTCAATGCAGAGTGTGTTTTTTTCTCTTCCCTGGGTCTCTGAAGGGGCGTTCGTTCCATCTGTAGGTGTTCAAGATAGAGGTTCATCGGGAGAGCTGTGGTTGTCAACACAGCCCACAACTCCAGCTATTTCAGAAGTGGGTGATATACACAGATCAAAACTCTGCCTTGTTTTCCAGTCTCCCAGGAATGGCAATATGAGCCGTAGCAGGCGGTGATTAAGTTTTTAATGTCCTCAAGGCTGGAATTCAAAGTTCAGCATCTTGAGCAGCATCTTGTCCATTATTTAGCTTTGTCTTGTTGGTACAATGAGCAAGAATAACCTGAAGAGCAATTTTCAAATTAATATCCACAGAAGAATATTCAGTATTTGTTATAGTTCATTATCTGTAGGCAATAACTTCTTCCATCTGTGAGTAAAGGTAGATCAAGGAACCAAACAAAAAAAAATACCATTAAAAGACAAATTAATTGCCTTAATTACCTGAAAGACAACTTCACCTCCAGGGGAAAGTTCAACAGCTGCTATGTAGTTTCAGGGACCTCGTTATCACATATCAGCAGTGAAACTGTGGTCATGATGCTGAGCTAAAAATCAGAATACCAAGATGTTTTTTTTCGCCCTTGGGAGAAAAGCGTGCTTGATTGCCCCACAGTATTCCCACTTACCTCTTACCCACTCTGGTTGGATGATCCTAGAGGTATTTTCCAATCTTAATGGCTCTATGATTCTCTGATTCTATGGTTCTGTGTTACAAGCGTTGCTGAGATCAAGTCTGACACTTGATTTAGATCCATATGTAGAAGCCTAGAAGACAAGAGGGTTAATGTGTGTCTCAAACACCCATAACCATGGAGGCAGCCAGGGACTGTTGGGAATAACACGCTCTGAGAAAGAACTGGATGGGGCTGGAGAAGGGGTCATATGAGGTAGGACAGCACTTTATGTGGCAAAAGTCCTTGCTCTGGCTCCTGGAGATAAGGACAACACCGAACAGTACAAGCACAGGGATGAGGTAAAAAAGTGGGCATACAATGTCAATCAAAGGCTGACCCAGGAGGGTCAAGGCCACCCAAAGCCCTCTGACCCATTTTCAGAAAGGTCTAGAAGAACAAACTGAACATGATAACTAATTTGCACAGAAAGCAAGAAACTTATGTCCAGGGTGGGGAACACTTACCTAGAGAGGGGGCCAGGGGTGTCCCCAGGACCCTGGATACCGTCAGCTGGATCAAGCCAGAGCCAGAACTCGTAATCTTTCCTTCTTTTTCCCTTTTTTTCCTCTGTCTCTCTCTCCCTCTCTCCAATTTCCCTCTCTCTTCCCTTTCACCCCACACCTTATCCAAAACCACACCCCTGTGTACCTATGCTAGAAGTTCAGGAAATAACTCATACTGATTTCCATTCCAAGTGTATAATTCACTAATAAAACTCTGTGAGTTTGTTTTGTGGACCCTCTGGTTTTTGTAATTTGTTTCCAATCATGAGCATCTGGAAATCTTGGATGCTCCCTTCCCCTAAGGGTGGGACATTACAGAATATCCTTCGGCATAGAAAGGATCTGAACAGGTTTCCAGTGTGCCGGTGTGGGACCTCACCAGGGAGATACTGGCTGGAAGGACACTTTATCCTCCTGACTGACAATAGTTTTGAGATAGTTCTTTGCTCAGTTTCATCAGTGTTACCCTAAAATAAGACATTTTCCCAGACTGGTTGCTGTGAAGGAAAAGTCACCGTGCATTTAAAGGTGGTGGGATTTCAATCTGGAGATTCTTCTCAACAAGCCCTGAGAAAGACAGGGATGCTGAGGGCCGTTTCAGGACTGCAGATATCATTTTTAGCTCAAATGCTGTAAGACACTTGCGGGATTTGAAAAGATATTTTCTTCTAATTAAAAATTTTAATACATCAAATTAATGCTGCTTTATAAGAAGGGATTGATTTTGATTAATTTCCTCTTTCTAAATTTTGAAAGACAGTTTTGAAATGTCACAATGGTCCATTCTAACATGTACAAAAGGAAGATTTTATGGTTTTTTTGGTGCAAAGTAGGTATTTGCTTTGAAATGTAGAAAAAGAAATATGAAAAAGCTAAAATCAAAATGAGAGCTCAAGAATATTTAATGTTTGCTTAATGTTTTGGTCAGATCTCTCAAATTGTAATATAAAAAGATAAGGTTTATCTCAGTGTGGGGTGGAAAGATCTCAATGACTCTGAAGCTCTTCAAAGATGGGACAAATGTTTCCTTTATTTGTAGTAACAGAAGCTGTGAAGTAAGACAAATAAGAGAGATAAATGGATGGAAATCCATACAGAGCAATCTAATTTGCTGTTTCACCAGGCAGTTACTTAGACCATGTGTAGGAATATGTGCATCTATGTTTATTTCCTCAGTTCACCTTCCTTAAATCCACTCCTTTTCATACCACAGGAATATTATTCATGCTTGTATTTGTACAGCACATTTGCTTTACAAAAGACTCTTTATTTATTTTATTTCTTTACTTTCAGGGCCAGCCTCTGTGCCACTTCATGATGATTTCACATCAAAAGCGACTTTTATAATTTTTTCTGTATTTTCCATCAGACACTGTTTGTTGTCTGTACCTATTTCAACCCATGTAGCATCACTGTGATCTCCATTTTAGGTTGCCAAATATATTTTACCTGTATTTAAAGAAGCCTTGCATTTTTAACCTTAAGGAAGCCCAAAATAAACTCAGATCTTAATTATTCTTTTTCTTTGCATGCTTTGATTTCTAACATTTACTGTCTTCACCACTCAGCTTTTAAAATGTATCAAAACACTTAAACTGATTTATGTAATCTTAAACTATAGAAGTGGATTTGTTTTAATTCTTCATGACTTACTGACTGCAAATTTGAATGTTTTTAGGTTAGGATCTTGTTTTCTATCACTTTTAACATACACAAACTCAGATTTTCTCTTACTAAACTGTCCTTTTTGGCTGGATCAGCATTCAATGAGAAAATTTTGAGCTACTGATGGGAAAAGACTAGATGAGATTTGGCTTTTTCTTTTAGATAAAAACCCCTCTGAGGTACATCACTGTGTGTTTTAAAATGGATTATGAAAAACAACATGCAACAATGAAATTTTTTAAAGTTTAAATTGTGTCTTTGGGAGTGTTTAGATTCCATTTAAAGGGGCAATGAGTGGTGTATATCCTACATGTCAATTAGCTGTGACCCTTTTGCAAGGTGGCATGAGTCTTTTTCCCCTTCCTGACTAATATTTTTAATTTTATCATTTTTGTTGCTCCCTCAATCTGAAATCTGGGACACCTCTAGAGAGAAGACAACTTAGTCAGAATATGAAATCAGTAATTTCTGTTTAAGAAACAGAACCTACTAATGTTAAGCAAGAAGGAGAGAAAGTGGGGGTAGATTTTGCATGTCTGTGTTTAGGATGCAAGCTAAATTCTTTTTATGTTCAGAGATGATCATCAAAGCATTTTTTAAAGTAGGTTCAATGTGAACGTGAAGACTCCAGGATTGCTTTTTTATTTTTTTTTAACATTCTGTTAATCTGTTGCTAACACATGTAATATTAATTTGCTTAATGTTTCTAAAACATGTCTAATATATGGAGAATATGGTCTTGGGTGTAAAAATTGCAGCCTGAGGAATCTGGGTTCATTTGTGGCTTGGATATAGATGTCCTGGATGTCATAAGTCAAATGGTTTGCTATTTCTATACCTGTTTTTAAAATGGGGTAGCCAATCCCTTCCTCACAGGGGTATATCAAGAGAGATAAATTTTATAAAGATGCTGAACACCACTGGACAGGGAGTAAAGGTGGCTTTGAGCTCAACCCTGTCAATTAGGATGGCCCCAGGGCTTGTCTAAATAACGTATTGCTCCTCGTCGTTGGTGTGACATTAATGAGCTCTGACAGTGCCCCATTTCTGGCCTCGGACTGACTCTCTCCCTCCCTTCAACACTCCTGGCCCATCTTCCTTTCTATCAGCTGAGGATGGGCATAGTGATGGAGGCAGGATTTGTGTGCCTTGTTGTGGTGTTTGCTCCGTGTTTGCATGGCCCTTTGCTGAGGTATTGAGCAGGGTCATCTTTAAACTCAGCCAGCTGCAAACTGTGTCCCTTAGATGATCGTAAGAACATAGACTTGGGGAAAAAAGGCAAAACCATGCCCCCAAACTCCACAGAACCTCCTCTCAGAAAAAAAAACCCATATCACAAATCACAAAATTCCTTGTGGAGGTAGACACTGATCTCTCCTCTGTGGTGACCGGTGACAGAATCTGAGGGAATGGCCTGAAGTTGTGTCAGGGGAGGTTTAGTTTGGATATCAGAAAAAGGTTCTTCCCCCAGAGGGTGGTTGGGCACTGGAACAGGCTCCCCAGGGCAGTGGGCACAGCACCAAGCCTGACAGAGCTCAGGAAGCATTTGGAGGATACTCTCAGGCACATGGTGTGACTCTTGGGGATGGTCCTGTGCAGGGCTAAGGGTTGAACTCAACGATCCCTTGTGGATCCCTTCCAACTCAGCATATTCTGTGGTTCTGTGAATCTGTGGTTCTGTGAAGATGCTCTGGTCCCTTATAGCAAATATAAGAGGGTAAAAATAAAACACCTAAAACCATATCAGGATCCTGGGAAAGAGAAATGCAAGGATTTTTTCCCATACCTCTCTGACAATAAGAAATATTTTTGGACAATAGTGCAAAATGAGGGCAATTTTCCAGAGCACAAAAAAAGGTTAACTAAAGAAAATTGCTCTTTCACCCAAAATCTAAAGATGAGTTTAAAATCTGGAGTTTAATTCTGAGTGTGTACGAAAGGGATAAAATTGATTCACCTAGAAATAGATTTATCTTATAGTACAGAGAGAGTGTAAATATTAAGAAAAGAATGGTGATATCTGGGATAAGAAATATACCTGGAATATTATTATTTTGACTTAATGCTTTAATATGCCAAATTAGGTACTTAATTCCTTTCAAAAAGTAACTTTGTCTACCACAAAACTGTCAAGAACAGTTGTGGCTAAAAAGAACACCAGACAGAAAAGAGTAGCAGGACTGTGTACTGTCTTTTATAGGATAGAGCAACAGTTAGGACAAAGCTCATTTCTTGTTAGTGCTGTGTGTATATGAACTCTACTCATCTCAACATCCTATAATTTTCTGGGGTAATATATCTAAGGTACCACTCCTTATACTTCCTTGTTGGAATCATAGAATCATGGAATGGTTTGGCTTGAAAGGACCTCAAAGACCATCTCATTCCACCCCCCCCATGCCATGGGCAGGGACACTTTCCACTGTCCCAGGTTGCTCCAAGCCCCGTCCAACCTGGCCTTGGACACTTCCAGGGATGGGGCATCCACAGCTTCTCTGGGCAACCTGTGCCAGGGTCTCACTAACCTCTGGGTAAAGAATTTCCTCTTAACATCCAATCTAAATCTCTTCTCTTTTGCTTTAAAACTTTTCCCTGTAAAAGCCGTTTTTAAAAAGTTTAAAACCATTCCCATGACTGTAAAAAGTTGCTCTCCCTCTTTTTTTTTTAAGCCCTCTAAAGTGATTATACTTTGTTTAAAAGTATTTAATATCCAGGACTCTCTGTCACAGTGTTTGGACAATTACTTGGCAGGTGGGGCAGCTGCATTTCAGTCGATGCTCCAGCTCATGTTTCGTTATTTATGCCAAGAGAAATAGCACCACCAGGAATGACTGAAAGCATTTTACCCCAGGATCTGTTCCACACCGATGATGAAGACACTCCCTTAACAAATGAAAGATAAAACATCAAACTGCTGTGTGTGAAAGAGAGCAACTTAAATGAACTTTCACATCTGAAGTGCTTCTTGCTGGTTCAGTAGAAAAGGATGGTCTACTTCTATGGCAGTGTTGTGAATTAGACTTGTTTATTACTATTTTTTTTCCTAAAATTGTATTTTACATCAGATGAAACAATTCAGGAAAATGTACATATTTTTGCTTAAAATCCAATGAAATCTTAAGTGAAATTGAGCCTCTGTATATGTAATACTCCATATGAAGCTCTGTGAGGGAAGGTTGAGGTTGGATGGTAGGGAAAGGTTCTTCACCCAGAGAGTGGTTGGGCACTGGAACAACATCCCCAGGGAAGTGGTCACAGCACCAAGCCTGACAGAGCTCAAGGAACATTTGGACGATGCTCTCAGGGACATGGTGGGATTCTTGGATTTGTCCTGTGCAGGGCCAGGAGTTGGAGTTGGACTTCAATGATCTTTGTGGATCCCTTCCAACTCAGGATATTCTGTGGTTCTATGACTCTGTGATTTTATGCTGTAGAAGATGAGGGGTGTCAGGGAGGTCCTGCAGGAAAGGTGGAGTCCTCTTTTGGCAGTCCCATCATCATTCCCACCCAGCCAATTCTGACAGTATTCATAGTCTCAATCTATAAATGTAATTCCAAGACAAGATCCACAGACCACTGAGTTCCTAAAACCTACATTTTCTAAAGGCTTTTTTCAGATCTCTCACACCATAATAAATAGGATTTATTCACTGAACTTTCAGGTCGATGACAAAATAGGCACTTGGTGGTGATGGTGGGTGATCATCTGGCCTATTTTAGGTGTCTACAGGACTCAGTTACACTATGGACATACCTGTTTCTTCCCATTGCCTGCAGACAGCCTAGGACTACCAGCTCACCTCTAAACATCTACAGCTGAAGAAAAGTATTCCATTTAAATACATTTTCCTGGGTATACTCCCATCCTGTAACAGTAAATCCCACACTCCTCAGAGTTTGTTCTTGGCTTAAATAGTCAGCAAAATGTCATGGTAATCTGAAAGTCATGGATGAAATCTCCACTGCAAACCAAAAAAAATTTAAGCTCAGCTTTTGGATTTCTTTTCCTGTGTGTCTCTTCTCTCCTCTAACTTCTGATAGATGGTCACTCAGCTTCAGCTTGCAGTACCCAGGGCTCCTCGGGGCATTATTCAGGGCCCATTACCTTTTTAGCTCTAATGATCTCCTGCCAACAGCAATCCTCTATGCATGCCATTTATTCCATTACACTAAACAGGGGTAATTTGGTAAATTGAGTGTTTAAGTAGCCTAAAGGTAAATATTTTTTTTTCCCTTTTGCAAAATGATGATGTTCCCTTTGGCCTCGGCAGATTCTTCTATTTTTGGAAGGGCTTATTTTCATTTGCCTTTAATTGTTCATAAAAGTGAAAGGTTAAATAATGCCAGATAGAAAAAGGTTAAATCAAGCCCTCAAACAAATGTTAAATAAAAGCAAAATCAAGCAATGAGTAAATTAAGACTTTTTTTTTTTTTCAGATGTAACTTTGAATAACTTCATCCTCCCAGCTCTTCCTATGCAGCAACTAATCTGTCAGTGCTAAAGCACCAGGGGTAGCTATATTATCTTAATTACTAATTAAGGCCAGTAGATTATGACTTTTACAGAATAAAAGCTAGAAGAGATTAATGTCCCTAAATAAAAATGAGTGTTCCAGTCAATTACAGCTACTGCAAAGCAGAACAAACACAAACTTTTGTGCTGCTGACCACACGTAATGAAATGTTTTGAGTGTCTTGGCAACAAAGCTGAGCTTCTTGTGTTCTCCACAGCTCATAATGAGAGAGAATGAGGAGCAAAACTTTACTGTCATAAGCAACATCATGGAGTGTCCAAAAGAGGCTACCAAAACCATCCCATCTTCAGTTAGCTTGAGCAATGAAATTTATCCTGGAATATGAATTAAGTTCTAAACTGTTTTTTTTTCCAAGGGAAAAAATCTAATTTGATTTTAAGAAGTAAATTAATTACATCCCCTGAGTTTGTCCTGGTAGTCGACTCTTCCCACTCTTAGAAAACTGCATGCAGCTTGGGGGCTCAATTTGTTCCAAAATCCAAATGTTCCCAGTTTTCAAGTGAGTTTCTGTAAACTGCAGAACTAAGAGGAAGCTTGGGATGGGGTGTTTAACCCTTTGAAAATTTCTCTGCTCAAGCAGAAACTGGTTGCCAAGCTTAGGTCAGAAATATGACTTTCAGAAGGCTAAAATTTAGTAAAATTGTTGCCACACCAAGACTCCAGTGCTGATGCAAACAAGAGGAGGGAGCTGAGGCAGCATCAGGACACTGCGCTTTGTCTTTTCATTCAAGCAAAGATAAAAAAAAAAAGCCTTAAAATACCTAAAGGAATAATTTCTTCTTCCTCACACCCCTTCCCTGGAGTATGAGTTTTATCCAATGACTAAATGCCACTGAGATCCTGTCTCATTTATCTCCATGCAGCCTCTCCTTTCCCACAGTAAGTTATTTGTTTAGGAAAGCCTCAGAGCCACGGAACATAATTAACTGTTGGATCAGGCACATAGGAAAGCTGTGACCCACAATCAAACCACATCAAGAAACATTTTAAATTTCCCCAAGTCTCTGAGGAGGCAGAGGTTTTATTTTTCATTGACTCTACTGTGACATGTTTGTTGATCCCAAAAAGGACAGTGCTTTTTGGTTTTAGGCCATGAGAATAGATAACCAAGAGCTCTGAGGTGACTGGAGCTTCAGGCTAACAAGGATTTACTCCAGCATAAACACTGGTCTGTCGACTGCTGCGAGGGCTTATTGCCCTTAGTGAGGGTCACTGAGCCTTGGGGTAAAGGTAAACACAAAGGTCAGATTCATCCCATTTAATTGCGACTATAGAGAAATTAAGTTAACCAATTGTCTGGTCGAGTTCTTAGTCAATTGAGAGGTAAAAGTACCTCTCAAAGATCATTCACTCCACCTCAGGCTATCACCCTTTGGAGAGACTTATGCCCCTCTAATTTAGTATCACGGAATCATTAAGGTTGGAAAAGATCTGCAAGACCATCAAGTCCAGCCTTCAACCAAATACCACTCTGTTCGTTAAACCGTACCATGAAGTGCCATGTCTACTTTTTTTTGGGAACAGTTCCAGTAATGGTGACTCTTCCTGGGGGAGACTGTTCCGGTGCTTAACCACTCTCTCAGTGAAGAAGGTTTTCCTGATATCCAATCAATTTCTACAGCAGTAATATAGAATCATGGAATCATTAAAATTGGAAAAGACATCTAAGATCACTGAAGCCAAATCTTAACCCCAGCACTGCTAAACCAAGTCCCCAAGTGCCACATCCACACACCTTTGAAAAATTTCAGGGATGGAATTGCCACTTCACTGGTTCTAGTCCCTGGGGTCCTGGTGCCTATTCCAATATCTGATCTCCCTTTCAGTGAAGTAATTTTTCCTAATATCTAATCAAAATCTCCCCTGGCACCACAAAAGGCAATTTCCTCTCATTCTGGAGAGACAAGATGGTATCTTTATATGGCTAAGCTCAAGCAAGACTTGCCCCAATCTTCATCTAAGTGGCCCGAAGCAGCCCAGCTTGCTATTTAACCATTTGAGAATATGGTGGTGTCCCTAAACATGATAAAAACTGTCCCAAAAAGGGGTGGGTAAGAGCACCCAAGGCACGGGTACACTGGCAGGACCTTATGGATGCTCTCCTCTATCCCAGGCTGCAGATAACAAATGCACAACTTGTGCTCCAACAGCTACTGCCTTATCTTCTTGTATGCTAAATTCACTTCCTTATAAATGCAAGCACTCAGATTTAAAGAGCTTTCTATGATTAATATTTTAATCCATGGCAGAGAGGGAAGCAAGGGTTGAGATACTGGAAAAGCATCTGTTCAGCATGTCTTCTCCAAGCCATTTTGAACTTTTTGTCCTTTCAGCAGCTGAAATGTGTGACGTGAGTACATTTATGTACAAAGAGGGGGAAGCAGGGGAAAGATGTAATCAGTCGTACAACATGCGGTGTACTCTCTACATTAAAAGTGTGTTTTCCTCTTTGCACAAAAAAAAAGAACAAATCATTCACATGGAAATGGAATAGATCCCCGTGGTGATTAAAAACTCCAGTAGAAAAATACATATTTAATGAATAGATAGCACAGATAAAGAGGAAGAATGCATTTACAGTAGAAAGCAACTGGAAGGACTGTAGAGCCTTTATTGCAGTGCAGAATCAGCTGGAAACACGGGCTTAGTAAGTTGTTTAAGTACAAGGGAAAGGGACTTAGGAAGGAGGATGGAAAAGCTGTGGGCATGTGAGTATAAAGAGCATGTGATATTGTGGGTGCAACTACACTTTGGCTGGAAAATGACTCTGGTTGAGTTCACACTCAACTCTTGCTCTAGGAGAGAAGCTCAAGATATAAAAGGAGGTGAATTATGACCTCTGATGCTACTTTGTCTGTCTAATATGATCAATTAATCAGATTGTCTGATCTATACTAATCAAAATAAAAGAACTGAAATGTTTTCTGGTTCTTTTTGAATAAATTAGATGCAAGCATGCAAAATAATCCATGTTTTCAAGGCACAGCCATATGGATACTGGTATAAATACAGTATTACAGTCTTAAATTTGTCATGAAGGAGTTTCAAAAGATGCGTAGCTGTGGTGCTTAGGGACATGGTTTAGTGGTGGACTTGGCAGTGCTGTGTTAATGGTTGGACTTGATAATCTTAGAGGGCTTTCCAACCTTGATGATTCTATGATTCCATGAGGTCCCACAGCTTCTCATGTCATCCTTTAGCACGGAGGGAAGTTGGGCACCAGCCAGCAGCTGTATTTAGCCATCTAAATGGACCTATAGATGTGAATTAGCTACTCTCACTTCTCTTCATCATCAGCAGAGAAGCTGACTTTAATTGAACAATACATTTGGTCTGTTTTAGGCTCTGGGACTGATAAATTTCTACTTGGAAATGCTTTTTTCTCTCTTTTATCTTTAAAGGGATGGCAGGCACCAGATGACTCTGAGTGAAACAAGTCCCACCCCACATCTCTCGACAGCCCAGCTCCTGTTGGATGCCTTCAGTCGCTGCAGATAACAACAACCCTGGGAGGTGTGGTTGAGAAATAGGAACTGGTAGAGAGCCAGAAAATGTCAAATGGAAAATAAGTTGATTAGAAAAGGAGAAGCACAAGGTAGGACAAGGGTCTTTTTTGTTGTTGTTTTCCATAGGAAAAAACAAGGCCTTCCATAAGGAAAAGCTCCCTTTTTTCTCCTAAACCATTGTTCTGATAAAACTCAACACACTGAATTAACAAGTTCAGGAGTTTAGGATATTTTATTTTTAAAAAGTCACCATGAAACTGAGAAAAATAAGAAACTGTTTTGTCCAAAAATTTTAAAATAAGCACTATTGGATTTTTTTTTCCTGTTTGCCCTAGAACCAGTGGGACATTTCTTCTGGGATGTTTCTCCCATCTGCTTACCCCCCAACCCCTTGTTTTTGCAGACATTTTTACAGTGAGTAGAAGAACTAAAATTATAATCTGAGGAAGGCTGCCTAAATAATAAATGTGCTCACATTTGGGGATTGTTTCAGGTGTGCTCTAAACCTCTGTGAAGCAGTGTGGGTAAATAGAAAGTTTGTATTAGTTGGTTATAATTAATCCCAATAGCTTTAAGGCAGAATCTTCCTGCTCCAGGGGTTAAGAGAAGGAGATGGATAGAAAAGCAAGGGGGGATTCTCTGGGCAGGAAACTGAAGGGATGTAGCAAATCAGTTTGTTTAAACCTTGGCAATACCTGATGATTTGCAGAGTTCTTGCTTCTTTCTGACTGAGACCTCTGAGCTGCACTCTGCCGAGGAAATTAGCATTTGTCCAGTTTTGCTTTCACCCTGGATATGAACAAAATGCAAATCCTAAGCACTTGAAGGAAAGACTACTCAACAGAAATAGAAATAAAATAAATTTTTTTTTCTATTAGTTTTCCTGCATTTATTCAAATTATTCGCCAAAGTAGAATAATAATTCAGAATGACAATTTTTCAATTCTTAATCAGTAAACAAAGTCTCCTACTTTGCATCAGGCAGGTGAAAAGGGCCCAACTAATTGAGAATAAATAGAAAGTGACATACAAAAATATCTAAATCATGCATGAAAAGAAATACAAAGTCCCTTGTCGTTGAAGCCCATTTTAAAAATTCTCCAGAAGTGCAACTTCCAAGGACATTTGTGCCTTTCTTTTCCAACTATTCTTATGGACCACTGCCAGCAAAGCAGATAAAAGAAGTAAATGTAGATAAGACCTCACCTAAAACCCAGAAAAATTCTGGAGTTCTCTAGGTTTCATCTACAGTTCATGGAAAAATAAATTTCCAGAGGCAATTCGTCCTATCTTAAAGCACATGAGTAAGAAGATATTTCTGCTCTAGAAGTGTCTCTGTGAAGTTTGCTTTCCTCCCAAGTGAGACGGAAGTTGGATGTCGGTAAAATGCACAGCTGGTTCTAGGCAAGGACAAGAAGAGGGAGAAAAAAAAATCACATGGTGGAATAATCTTCAGTAAAATTGGATTTCCCTGAAAGAATTCCAGCAGCCCAGTATAAAACAAACACAACAAAAAGACCTGGAGAAAATCAATGTTGCATGTGACATAGTCTAAGAATTGGTCTTTGTGAGGACAGAGGGAGATGGAGGCATTCAGATAAAACAAAATATGAGCAGACAACTGGGTGAATTTGAAATGTAACAGTAAATATTTAGTAAGATACTGGGTCAATGAAAAAATAGGAGAGAGAGAGAGAGAGAATGCTGCAGAATCATGATCAGCTGCAGTCATAAATCTGTGAAAGAATGGATTTTTTTTTTCTGTGAACAGGAGGGAGAAACATTAGGTCAAAATAATAACAATACAACAGGTTTATTTAATGAAAGGAATTAAACGGTTGATATTTTTAAAAATCAGAATCATATCAAACTATTTTTTTAAAAAAACCTCCAAACAACAACTAAACAAAAAAATTGCTAAACAATTAAAAAAATGAGAAAAAAAATAGAGGCATAAAATGTAATTCTAAAATGATGATAATATTTTCTGAACCTCTCTTATTTGTAGGAAAGACCTTTATAAGATATGTGGTGTTACCTTCTAACAATATGTAACTTCTCCGTTTGACTGTGGAGGTCTCCTTAATGATGAACATGGAACGGACATTGAAATTTCAGTGCTCGAAAGTTAGAATGGCAGAGTCACACATCCCATGATGTGCCTTCATTTGCAGTTCTGAGGACTGAGAAGAGAGATGTTTGTCAGTGAGGTTTAAAGCACCAGGTGTGAGCAACCAGCCCAGCCCTGTGTCCTGTAAGCCACAGCTGCTGCCTTCTGCACTCATCTACAGAGTTACAGTAAAAGTGGCTTTACCTTTCACCTCTTAAATTCCCTTTCAGATTCCAGCGGAGGCATACTCTTGATTTTCCCATGCCTTGTCTCACATTCTGAAAAACTGGCTATTTAGGTGGAAAATCCTACAGGAAAACAAGCATTTCTTCCAAGTCACTTGCTCAAGGCTCTGTCACGATAGACTCTAACACAAGACAGATGAAGGAAGGCATTTTTAATTACGTCACAGCAAAGGCTTTAATATTTTTTTTTAGAGAATATGGGTTATTTAACAATAACTTGTCTGTGTAGCTTACACATTAAAGCATCAGATGGAAAGGTGGGAAATATTTAGGACAAATTAAAAGTTACTCCTTCCAATGGAACCCCAAGCTATACCAGGTATGTCAGTTCTGGATGTGCACAGGTCTACGTGTGTCAGTGCCCATCTCCCATCCAGGAAAACACTGCTACACTACACACCAAGTCTTGTTAAACACGAGATTTGTTCAGAACTATGGCATTTAAGAGAGAATATCATGAAACCTGCTGTCAAATAGGCCTTGCCTTCCTTTCTTAGGTCATCTCGCCAGTGGCTCCTTGGTAGCTCTCAGACTAGGACCTTTCTCTCCAATTAATTAGAGAGGATATTGAATCTGTCAGTGCATATCCAGTTTTTTTAGGGTAACTAATTGCAGACAGTTCATCCAGCTGGACAACCAAAGCAATAATATTAAAGATTAATGCCCCAGATCAGCAAATAACATGGGCATGTGCATAATCCCTGTGGCTTCAGTGAGACAAACTTACAGGCAGTCTTGTTGAAATAAGAAAATTTTTGCAAGACGGCCTTAAAAATGATGAATTCGTATTGCAGATGCCATACAAACAATTCTAAGAAAGTTTGAAAAGATTACTGGTTTTGACAGCTCCAAGTTTAAAGGTCTAAATATTGCTAGGAAGTATAATAATCATAGAACTATGGAATAGTTGGGTAAGAAGGGAACCTTGAAGGTCATCTAGTCTAACACCCTGCAGTGGGCAGGGATATCTTCAATTAGATCAGCTTTCTTGTAAGTCCGTCTAACTTGACATTGAATGTTCCCAGGGATGGGGCACTCACCGCCTCTCTGGCAGTTCTGGTCCCGGTACAGACTCCTGAGGAAACACCACTTGTCACTGATTTCCATCTGGACATTGAGCCATTGACCTTTACCCTCTGGATGCCACAATCCAGCCAATTCCTTATCCACTGAGCAGTCAACCCATCAAATTCAATTTAGAGAGAAGGATGTTGTGGGAGACCATGTCAAAGGCCTTAGAGAAGTTCAGACAGATGATGTTCACAGCTCTTCCCTTGACCCCTGATGTAGTCACTCCATCATACAAGGCCAGTAGGTTGGCCAGGCAGGTCATGCCCTTGGTGAAGCCCTTCTGAGTGTCTCAAACAACCTCCCTGCCCTCCATATTCCTTCACATAGCTTCCAGGAAGCTCTGTTCCAGATCTTCCCAGGCACAGAGGTGAGGCAGACAGGTCAGTAGTTCCCAGGATCCGCCTTTCTATCTTTTTTAAAGGTGGGTGCAATGTTTCCCTTTGTCTAGTCACTGGGCAGTTCACCTGACTGCCACGACTTTTCAAATACGATGGAGAGTGGCTTGACAACTACAACAGTCAAACAAACCTGATCTCTTACAGCGGGAGGGTCTTTGCTCTTCTAGTTCCCTTCTTGCAGTCCACCCACTTGAGAAGTGTAGGAAGAGAGACTATAGTGAAAACTGAGATAAAAGAGCTGTTGAGTAGCTCAGCATTCTCCTTGTCCATTGTTACCAGTTTGCCAGCCTTGCTCACTGGGGAGGGGGGACCGTTTTATTTTACCTTCCTTTTCTGACTGACACACCTATAGAAGCCATTCCTTTTCTTTGCATCTCCTCCTGTTCATTGCCCACGCTCTGTGCATTGGTGTAGATGCGCTTCATCTGGGCTGTTGGCCGTGCCAGCATCTTAAAGGAATGCCCCTTGACTCCTTTTAGGTATTTATTTCACTGGTTAAATGTTAACAATGTAAAAGTAATAAATGCTAACAATGTTAAAGCATAAACAGAAGAATCCATAGTTCTTATTGCTGGAGCTCTTTTTCTTGGAAACAATTGATACCAGTTATTTATACAAATTGATTTTGCTTATGATAAAACTAGATTAATTTGGACCTAAAAAATTCCTCCTAGTGTAGGAGTCCTTCAGTTTTCCCACTAGGACTCTTCTCACAGGACTTCAGCTGTAGGAAAGTGGGATAACTGACCTCAGCTAGAGATCACAGATCTTTCCATGGCCAAAGAACATCAGTAGATGCCTCATTCCATCTATTTCAGGATGTATTGAATTACCTTCTGGACATACCTGTTTCTTACATCGTCTGCAAGGGGCAAGACTAATGGCCCACTTTTGGACTTGAAATGTTAGATGCACTCAATGCTATCTTGCAGGTTCGCTCCCTTTTATTGGAATTTTCTTTCTAGCACTTTAATATATCTGATACATATGTGCAGTAGGAAAACATAGAAATAGAAATAACTATGCTAAAAAAGTCTCTCCATCAACACCATTCCACTCCACTCACGCCAAGATGGGTGGAAATATAAATGACAGCAATGTTTGGCCTGCCACTGACACCTATCCACACATAAACAGTCACAGTTAGATGAGAAGCTTCACAGTTTCTCTGAATATTTAATTAGCACAAACTTGGTTTCTTTGAGCTCCATCAAAAATAAAATTAAGGAGCCCAGCTTCATTTACCTCGCCTTGACTGTAATGAGCATTAGAACTCCCCCCACGGCCGCAGGTTTGGCTCTGTGGCCGGTGCTGGAATCAGAAAAGACTTGGGGCAGATCACACTTCTTTATCACCACAGGGATAAACTTCAGCGACAGGCAGGCACAGGCTAATGACTTTTAATAGCTTCCCATTGCTCTGGCTGATGGCACAGTGCTGAAAAACCACAGCACCTCCCCTCAATAAGCCAGAATTCCGCGTCCGTGGCACTACGTCTTTATTACCGCTCCGTTAGTTCAGGGGAGCCATGCTCTCTAAAATGCCTTTCCCTGTGGCTTAAAGTAAAGATTTTTTAAATAAATTAATACAGTTTATGTTGGGCATCTCCCACTTGAAGGGCTAATGATTATTGACTACCCTCCAGCAGACATCAGGGAGTCTAGCCTCAGGCCCTTCCCGCTCGCCCCCAAACATGCCGAATGTTAACACATGTTTCTAGATCCTGGCTGGGATTGGACACAAACAAGGCAGTCAGAATGGACCATTTAGTGTACAAGTCAAGATGACAGATCTCTGCTTAATACAAGGAAGACAAAAATTCGTATCTTATTGAAAAAGGCAGAAGAGCCCCGGGTGCTTTCGCTTTGTGATTCTGCAGCAAAAAGTGGGTTGTGTCAATATAAGTCTATGTCACCCGCTCGCAGCTGCCACACTGAATTGACCCTGCTGGCTGCAGACAGAAAGGCCTTCCATCTCCAAATTCTCTCTAATGCTCGCCTGCCAGAGTGAGCACGAGGTGGAAAAAAGCCAACAAGTTACTCCTAAGTATGGGAGTTAAAAACAAAACAGGACTAAACAAAAATGCCTCAGTGCTGTGAGACTCTCCCCGCTGCCTGTTTCTAATGAAACACTAGAAAAAAAAAAGATCTTTCTCATCTGAAAGCATTTCAGAGGATGCTTTGACAACGTGAGCTTTATGTTTTGTAAATCATGTTCTTGTAATTCCTTGTAAGTCTCCAGATCCTCTTCAGATAGAGCAGCAGAGCATTAAATATTCTTGCAACGCTCACTAGAGCTTAATTACTAAAAGTTGAAACATCTTTTAAATTCTGTTTTGTTTTTTTTTTCTTTTTCCCTGGGTATTCCCCAAAGAAAAGATAGAAAAAAGTTGAACAGTGTGCACAATAACTATTAGTTAAGACCACGTTTGCAAAGGAGGGAAAAGAAGGTAAACAATTTTGAAACTAAAAATAGAGTATTTCTTGAAACCATTATAGTTTAACATGATAACATTCGCTGATGTGTCTGTTTCTCATGTGTATATTTTATTAAGCTCAGATGTTCACACTGCTGAAAAGATTGAACTGAAAACAAAAAAATAAAATTAAAAAGAGAAAAGTTCTCAAATTCCCTAAAATGGAAAAAAAAAAAAAGGAGAGAAATCTTCAAGTAGATGAAACACAGAATTCTCTTGATTTCTGGAGGAGTATGATAATTTAGGGAAGCTGAAGACAGGGCTAAAATTATAGACCTATTTCAAATACATTTCTTTTATGGCCCCACTCAAAGTCCATGAAAATGAACAAAATAAAGTTTTCTTTACCTCAGATCAACCCACATTCAGGCAAGTCATAATATAGGTAAAGAGACACAGTAAAAAGGGAGAATATTTTATTAGCAGAAGATAAAATTTTTCTTATTTTTTTGTGTTACAGTGGGGAGCTAGTAAAGCTTTTGTCAGTTTTTATTTAAATTTATTGTAAATCACTGAATATTCCAACCCAGTAATCTGACTTGTAAACACATCTTACCTGACTGTGGAATCTTCAGAGGTGCTGTGTGGATATCACGGAGAGGAACAATTCATCTCACCTAAACAGTAACCACCTGAAGGTAGGAGTCTAATCCAGCCAGCTGGCTGTGGGTTTTCTGTATGCAAGAGGGAGAATAATAGGATCATAAAGGTTCAAAAAGACCTACAAGATTTCAAGGGGGCCATTCATTGCACTGGTCTTGCAATGGCTTTTCACAATCACGTAGAAACGCTTCTTTTTCCAGTGAAAATCAACATGTATGCGGTTAGCTGCCTAATGCTCAACTTCCACAGAGCTCATATTGGGTAAGATGAATGCTGGATTTAAAAGAATCAGGTTTTAGTTGTAACTAACAGTTGCAGAGATTTAAGAGTTATCTCTAATTGGAAACAAAGAAAAGCATAAGTTAAGGGACAGGAAAGGCTGAGGCATCACAGTTTTGTCTCCACTGCTCTAAAAGGCAGTGTAGCTGATCAGCTCGGCTAGAGGTGTTGATGATGTAGGGTAGATTTAGGTTAGATGATAGGAAGAAATTCTTCCTTGTGAGGGTGGAGAGGCCCTGGCACAGGTTGCCCAGAGAAGCTGTGGCTGCCCCATCCTTTGGAAGTGTGCAAGGCCAGGCTGGATGAGGCTTGGAGCATCGTGGGATTGTGGAAGGTGTCCCTGTCCCTGGCTGGGGGCTTGGAACAAGATGATCTTTAAGGTTCCTTCAACCCAAACCATTCTAGGATTCCATGAATCCATGTAGTGTGCCATATTTGACTGCTTCAACCCACCTGTGATCATATTAATAATTTACAGCAGTACCAAGTTCATTCTCTTTCTCTGCAGCTGATGGTGAGGTCTGGTCATATTCATGCTGTGAAACTTAGCTACACTCCTCCCTACACCCAACATAAATCAGAATCTCTAACAAAAATTCACTTTTGGGCTGTTTCTCCTTTACACTCCATGTGTGAAATGTTTGGAAGAGTGCTAATTGACTAGGTGCAAAACTGAAGATTTGAGTTTTGTGGCGATTTGGACAAAATCAAATGAAGAAAAACAGGTCCCATTACTTCTCTTCAGCTCTAAGTAAATCCTTTAGGAAAAAAAGTTTAAATTCAATTTCAGTTATACCTACATAGCAGGCAAGACTACTTTCATAGAAGTGTGCTAGTCCTAGTTAATGTAATTTAGTATCAACAATATAGAAAACTTCCAATATGCTATCATATGATGATTTTCATAAAACATTAACTTTTTGTCTATTATGGAAGAGCTTGAAGAATTACACGATGGCATGGAAAATTTTTCATGGCTCCAAGCTTATAAAAGAGCATAACTGAGTCAGAAGAAAGATAATTATGATATTTCTGGATGGGGACTGGGGCCTCATTCTTAGAGTGTCCACCTAGTGCAATGCCTTTGGAAAAGGGGACTGACTTAGGAGAACATGCAGTCTGGGCTGACATAGCTGGGTTTAGTTTCTTGTAGTACCAAGGGGAGAGGAATGTGATAAAGGTGTTTATTACTTCCTTTTGATTTCGTGATGTTGAGGTGTCCTTTAAAAGTGGATGATTTAACTGGAGATTACTAAGAGCTGTACTGTGTAACTGTGAATATCACGTGTCATTGCAGTGATTGCCACAGAGCTACCCCAGATGTCTCCTAATGTCCATGAAATCTGCTGTTTAAGGTTGACTCCTTGCTCATAAATAAATATATGAGCCTTAAAACCACTGAAGACAACACTGTGATATGGTTTATGAGGTCTTACTTCATAGCAGCACTCTCTGACATGCAGAAGAATTGGATAATAAATCAGATTTTGTAAGTTGAAAATCAAAGACATATTCTGGAGTCATGGACAATACACAGACAAGTGTATTAAGTACTTCCTGAAATCTCTAAAAAGCCACATATCAGGGTCTTTTCACTTTTTCCCTTTTGCCAAGGCAGTTTTGTTTGACAGAAGATTGCAAGCTTTTGCTGGAACACCAGTCAGAGGTGTTTAACGCAGCCCATTTTCAGTGAAGAATACTGACAGCAGCTCTCCACTGAGATCAGATCAAGTCAACAATAGGGGAATGACTGTGTATAAAAGTTAATGTTGCTCAGTCGTGTCTCAATAGAATGGGCTGACAATGCAGAGAATTAACAGCCTGGAGCCAGCAAATGTTGCTTTACAACATTGTACAGACTTGAAAGTGTGGTCAGCTGAAAGACTATCACTCATGAGATCTTGGCTCTTGCTTTACTTGTGTTACTAATTTGCCGAGCGATGTAAGGGCAGACAGGTTATGTCTTCATGTCTCAGTTCCATCTATCTCTAAAGGATGGATGATCATCATCCTGGAGTTTGTTATTTAAGAAAAATGGATGGAAAGTGGCTAAGCCATGCAATTCATTTAATTCTATCTAAAGCTCTTATTCAGTTCTCGGGGACATTAGCTGTGTTGTTTGAGCTGTTGTCAACGTGGAGATCCACTTCATTTCTCTGTTCCAGGCTTCTGTTCCCATGGCAGAGAGGGCAAATGTGCCCACACTTCAGGCTTAGCAGAACATGGAGACCACAGGACATGGGGGAATGGCTTTAAATTGAAAGATGGTACGTTTAGATTGCATATTTAGAGGACATTCTTTACTGTGAGGTTGTGGTTGCCCCATCTCTGGAAGTGTTGAAGTCCAGGCTGGATGGGGTCCTCAGCAACCTGCTCTAGTAGAAGGTGTCCCTGCCAATTGCAGGGGTTGGAATGAGATGGTCTTTAAGGTCCTTTGTAACCCAAACCATTCTGCGATTCTGTGCTGATTCTATCATCAGCTTCAGCTGCTGATGAGCAGTGAGGCTGTGAGATTTCACAGCTGGAAGGTTGGACTTTAACTGCTGCAGTTCCTGGTGAAGAGCATGGTGATGGACCAGCAGTTTGTTGTACTCACCCCAGATGATGAATTCAAGTCCTGAAACATGTCATGGTTCAAACCAGTGACACACTAGGGGAAGGGGTGGTTGAGGATGCAATGTCCCCAAATTTCTATATCTGATTTTAGAATACCTTAGAGAACCTAGAGATAAATCCCCACAGAATATAAATATTTTATGCAAGCATTTCCCCAGTTGTAGTGTCTGTCATTAAAGCAATCAAATCTACCGCAATTTCTTTAAGAACACAATGAATTAATTTAATGCAGACTTAATCTTCCATTGCCTCTAAGAGGAAACAATCTTATGCCACATTATGTGCCCTTAAGTTTCTCTGAAGATTTATGAATGGTACATCAATGAAAAAAAAAAAACTACAGCCAAGCACAGAGAAACAAAGCAGGGCAAATATGTACTTTTTTTGTTGACTTTTCTGCCTACTGATAAGCTCAGTCCCCTTTGTGGGCTCACTCAGCATGCTTTGAGAGCAGTGGTCTTTCTTCCATCAGCTTTCTCCAGCCTCAGAACAGACCTGGAAGGCATGTCCACACCATGCAGTGCTGAGAGCTCGCTGCAGACCTGCTGACTACTGAATAAGAAGTCAGGCAACTCTCCCACTAATCTTCTTTCTTCGGAGCCAGACACTTTATGTGCTGGACTGCAACCTCCATATGCAAGAGTTCATTTGCAGCTCAGTCAGGTACCCACTGAAAGCTACCAGACTGTATGGTTTCCATTCAGAAAAAGGAATTTATTTTCCTGAAAGCAATGAACTGGTATAATTGGAGATACTTTTTGGGTATTAAAGAATATACAGGAGCACTGAACCTTTCTGGACTGGCAGGACAGCCCATAGTGCCCAAACTGGCACTAGACATGTGTGTTTTAGCAGCTGAATCATGCTCTTTGTGTCATTCATGAACATTGAAATCTAGAGTGGGACTGAATTTCCGAAATATAGATACATAGTGTCATTTTAGGCAATGAGTAAGTGCCTTGGATACTCCAGAGTGTCTCTGGTGACGCTGTACTACAGTGTTTAGGAATTGAATCCCACTCTGACAAGGCAGAGCCAGCTGAAGAAGAAATTAAACTTTTATATAATAACTTTCCCCATCTCTCTGGCAACATTGAGAGTAGAGTCTGTCTGGTTTGGTTGCAAAGTCATACATGTCCTTGTAGTAAGTCATTCTCCTCACTCTCAGCATGATGCAACATGTACTTATGGGAGAAAGAAAGACTACAAGTGCTTGCAATGGTTAAATACCAAAGAGATCTGGTCCAACAAAGCTTCACATTGACTCAGCTACCAAGTAAGATTGTGTTAAGCATGGAGCAAGCACACTTATATTATAAGACTTGAAGGAATAATCTCCACTCTTAAGTTGGCAAGTGGCTCTGAATTAGACAAATAGGAGATGAAAAAATATGTAGATATTTTCCTCCGCTTTGTGGAATATATTGATAAACGTATGTTACCATTTAACTATTCATTCTGTTGGAGAAAACTGGTTAACCCCTTAAGTGTTTTGCCCTGAAGGCAGACATTAAAAGTTAATTATAACCACATGGGACAAGCCCCTGGAGGACCGTGACAGCATTAAGCTGCTACCAACCAAGCATGCAGGATGCGTGGCGCTCTCAGAGAACACCATGTACAAAAATGATGCTGTCTCCTTGAATGAGTTCTCAGAAGTTAAAAACATGCTACTTTTTGCATGCACAGTAAAAAGGCAGATTGCAAATGTTCTACTCAGAGCAAAAAAAAAAAAAAAAGCTTCCAACTGAAAGAGAATTAGAGCAAATGAAAGCAGTGAGTAATGTGATTAAGCAATGTGGCGTGGAGAGAGAGAACGACCACAAGCACTGTTTTACTTTGTGCTGTGAGGAGAATATGGTAAAACTTCTTCTAAAGACCTTGGTTTGCTACCTCTTGATAAACCTTTCCAGTACCATATATGGCCTATGAGGCATTTTGATTTTACCACTATAAAAAGGAAGAGGAGATGACACTTACCCTTGAAGAGGATCATTTAGACCATATGGAAATAAAAAAAAAGAGAAAGGTTAGTTTTAAGGGAGAGACAAGGACTATGTCTGTGCAAGTAGGTTAAGTGTGACTGCAAGGCTCTTAGTGAAGTAACAGGGAATGATCTGCGCCTACATGCTAAACTTTCATCCCCTAAATTAAAAAATCTGTAGCTGACTTAACTGTTGGGAGTATTCTCTGTGCTATATCCAGACCATGCCAGGGGTTGTTTAGGACAAGCCCTATTGTTGCAGACCCAACAACATGTGGAGGCTTTTTAAATGACATGGTGGTAGCGAAAGATGAGTTTCAGCAATGGGGAATATCTCTGACTGTTGCTTTTTAATACAGAAGTAGTCACCATATCTTGAAGATAAGTCAGGAGATATTCAGGGGACTTGAATCTTCTTTCCTCTCCCATTGAGTAACTGGATTACAGTCATTATTTGTAAATAATTTGTTATCATTTGTATTAGTTATTATTTGTAAATATTACAAACCCCATCATTAATGTAGCCCACAATGGGTGTGCCCAGATCCTGATAGTATTTATAGTCATAAATAATAAAAAAAACAGAGTGGAAAAGACTTATTTAGAGAACTGTTGATAAAACTAAGTAGTGACAACTGATTGCAAATGGTGATGTAATGGAATAAAGATGGGATGATAAAATCCAGTTGACTCAATGACCCAGATATATATTCCAATGCTCTTGCATGACGAGGAGACATCTCAGAATTTCTTATATGCTGGATGTTTCATCAGGTCACATAATATGAAGAGGAAAGTTTTTGATGTGTCTTATCACAGAAGGTACAAAGCGCTGGGGCTGAAGATGGGTGTCCATCTCCAGATCATACAGTGGAGAATAACACCAGTGGCAGTGCTCACCACGGCGTTGCACAACTCAAAGCGTAGGCTCCTGTGCCTTATGCATCACCCAGGGTATTGGGAACAGTACGTTGGCAGGGACAGAATTCAAGTGAAATAATGGAAGTCCTGTGTCCCAGAACAAAATCCAGTAATAAGATACAGGGCGAGAGGAAATGGACTCAAGTTGCACCAGGGGAGCTTTAGGTTGGATATAAGGAAAAAGTCCTTCGCTGAAAGGGTTGTCAAGCATTGGAGCAGGCTGCCCAGGGCAGTGGTGGGAGTCGCCACCCATGAAGGGGATTTCAAACACGTGTAGATGTGGCACTTGGAGGCATGGTTTAGTGGTGTTAGATTGACGGTTGGACTTGATGGTCTTCAAGGTGATTTCCAACCTAAACGATTTTATGACTGTAATATAGTTCTAAAAATGATTTTATGGGGACCTGAGATATTTTTATATTTCATAATAATCTCAGGCAAATTGGGGCATATAGTAATTGTGTTAAATATATCTCCTCAGGGCCTCCTTCAAGGTGTGGCCACCAGCTGGCAGTCTCTGTCCCAGCTACTTATTCACACTAAGTGCTTCTCCTTCTCCATAACACTGAGTCAGGCACAGTTTGTTGGTGGCCTACAAATGAGGCCATCCAATTGGACCTCATTAACTGTCCTAAAGAGCCTAGAAAGAGCATGGAAAACTGAAGGAAAATTTCCAAGGTAAGGAAAGGCAAGACGTGTAGGACGCCGAAGTCTTGCGAGAAGCCTGTGAAGCCAGGCAGGTCCAAGGCAAGGTCTGTAGCTCCTGCCTCATGGAGAAGTGAGGTTCTGGGAAAGGAAGATGTTACTTCCAGTGAAGAGACTGTGTGGCTTCCAAGACAGGTTGTCTTTAACCACTGCTGGCCGCTTTGGGTTTGGAGCCTGCACAAACCACAGTACAGGGTGTGAGGACAGGCACAGATCAGCAGGCAGAAGCATCCCAAAACAGGGAGCTGGCAAATTTAGAGCAGTGAGGGGAAACAGCACTCAAGGAAACTTGGCAAAGGCTTGACAATTTTTGTTTTAAGCTTCCTGATGGTAACTTTAAAGATGCTTATTTAGCTCTGGTGCTCACACTTATGAAGGCACAACCTTTTGAAATTAGCTGATTTATCCTCTTCCTGATATTCCAAGGTAAGGGAAGATACTATTTCCATTTTAATGTTGTGGAAGTGAGGTAGGAAGCAACTCATTCTCAGATTCATGTAGGGAGAGACTCACTTTCCCCAAAAAGTGAGAGAGGCAGGACTGAGGAATGGGATCCTCTCCACCTAGATTTACTCATCTAACAGTTTGACTTCTCACTATGCTGACTGTCCGGGTTCATCTCTATCCTGCACTAAAAGAATGCTTTAATCCCTTTGAATTCAGATATAAGTCTTAATACTGGACCACTGACTGCCTGAATACTCAAAAGGGTTAAAGACTGTGACACATCTTAAATTTCTTATGGCAGAAATCCAGAGTCTTAAATCCTAAAGAGGAGAATGATTTTAAAAAAGTAAGGAAAATAGCCATTTTTTGCAGCCCTTGGAGGCATTTTGTTTCCATTTATTAAATCCCTAAGAAAGCACACAAGTGTTTGCTGTTTTCTCTGCAGATCTCTCTCTCTCTTTTTTTAGTTTTATATTTTTCCTATTTAATTTAGTTTATTTTTCTTTAGCGCACACATACATACACACAGACACACAGACATAAACACTCTCTTATTCTTAGCCTTTATTTCTTTTAACTTTTTGCTTTACAAGCAACAGAGTGTGAATTCAACTATCATGCATGTTCAGAGGCTCCTGAAGGGGCTACTTGCACTTTGAATCCAGTCAGGTAAGAGAAGTAAAGTGATTTGTTTGCTTATGCTATGCCTCCAGCAAAGAAACAAGAGGCAAGGGAACAAGAGGAATGGGAGATGTATAGAAATGTGTCTCCCTACTTCCCTTAATTTCTAGACAGAGGAGTAGAATAATAAATAGGGGAAAACAAGGGAAGCTTTATGTAGATGTGCAAGGACTATAAACAGATACTGTTGTGGCTCCAGAAAAATAAGCAAAAATCCATGGCAGCTGTTCCTGATCCAAATCTGCTACCACACTGTTCTGAGGGCAAAGAGCCTCCTGTGACAAACTAGTAGGTGAAATTTGAAGGCCTGAGTCAACAATAACCTTAACTTCTCTGCTCTTTATGTCATTACATGGGGAAGATGCCCTCAGAGGAGCATTGCAAAAGCTAAATGCCTCCTTCAGCTCTTGTTGTGCAGCACAGCCACACATCTACCACAGCCTGTGGTCAACTTCACCCGATAAAACTACTTTTGTGCCACTCCCATGCATGGGTTCTACCAGGTAACGCTGCTGTTCACAGTCTCTATTTAGATTCTCACCTGATAAATGTGCTGTGGTGTCAGCTGAACCCAACATTAAAGCCTGTGCTGGTGCCCACGCTGACACATCGAGGGTCGTGGGGACCTTGCAGCCACATAAACATCATCTATTATACATCTGAAAAACTGCTGAAGCCCAGTGTCAGAAGTCCCAGCAACATGTGAGCCTGTGAAGTGGCAAAGCCGTGAGCTCTGTGACAGCTTCATGCCCAAGGCTAGCAAGGCTGGACGAAGCAGGAAGGGAAGACCCCTGCAACGTCTGGGGAATTGGCTAAATGGACCTAATGGGCCTTTTCCACTGCTGGTGTCTGTGGGCTACATTGTGCCCTAAGGCTGAGTCCTGAGGAAGGGGTGGCATGTCATTATCCTTCTCTGGGATCAGCCCAAGGAAGGGACCGTGGCAGAGAGAGTTATGATCCTTTCCCTGTATCCATTTAGCTACAGGGTAGGAGGCAGTAACTCATAATGACCTGGAAGCAGGAGATTTTACTGATCTGGTGGCTGTCCCCCTGTTTTACCCATTTCTGTACTGTCTCTTCCTTCCTCCTTCACACCTTGGGGAAAACATGGCCACTGGATAGTGCTTGTACTCAACATTGAAGCTAAATCCCATCTGCCCAAGCTGTTTTCTCTGCTTGAAGTCAGTAAAGTACAAGCTCTTACGTCGAGCACGTGAGGTTGTGTAGTATATATAGTGGTTTTGAGGACACTTGGCAGGTGGACAGTGCTGGAGAGCCAGGGAAGGTCCCTTCTCATCACAGCATGGAGAGGTTTAGGTTGGATATTAAGAAAAGGATCTTCAACCAGGAGAGAGTTGGGTACTGGAACAGGCTCCGCAGAGACATCAGAGCGCCGAGTCAGAGTTCAGGAGGCATTTGGACAAGGCCCTCAGACACATGGTGGGATTCTTGGGGTTGTCTTGTGCAGGGAAAGGAGTTGGACTCCATGATCCTTGTGATCCTTTCCAATTCAGGATATTATGTGATTCTGATTCTGTGATTCTGTGATGGTGTCAGGGACTTCGTATATGCAGAACCCTTTGAATATGTAGAACTCTTAACGCACAGAGCAGTCTGTGTGATTTTCAAATGGCACTCGCAGACTCAGAAACCAAACACATCTGCCAGTTTATGATCTTCAGAGCTCCAGCAGTGAGCTGGAAAAGCCCTCATTTTGTGTCCAAGATGGAATTAAAATATCACACTGTGGTTTGACGACTAATTCTTCAATCCTTCCCCCACAAAGAGTCACACCTTTCAAGAGGTAAAGTGTCATCTGGAATGGCACAGATGAATTCCGCCTGCATGAGCACATGCTGTCCATGGAG
Organism: Cephalopterus ornatus; assembly: GCA_013396775.1. Taxonomy (NCBI): domain Eukaryota; kingdom Metazoa; phylum Chordata; class Aves; order Passeriformes; family Cotingidae; genus Cephalopterus; species Cephalopterus ornatus. The sequence continues at coordinate 100,393 of VZRE01013999.1, forward strand.
ACACACCTCTTCACTGGAAGAACATGAATTGCAGATGGTCAGTCATTTTAACAGCTGGAGGAAATAAGCAAAAATACCACAAAATCACAGTTGCTTTCTATCCATCACTGGGTATCATTCCCAGAGTCAAAAGAATGGAAGAAAGTTACTATCAACTTATATTTTCTCATAGGAACCAAGCAACCTAAGTACCAAGTGTAAATATATATATATATATATGAATATGAATACCTAATACATTTATCTCTTTTAATATAAAAGTCATAGTGTTGTCTATGTGAGCAGAATATTTAAAGCAATTATCACTAGCATTTTGAAAATACACTGAGGGTATCTGAGGCCCAGGAGCTGCAAGCTGCTATTTGTTGAGAAGGCTGACAAATCTGAAAGAAAAAAAAAAGAAGGAAGATTAGTAGACATACAGGTAAAGATATACAACAATAAATGCTCATGTAAAGAGGTTCACCCTGATGGTGACTGATGGATTTGGGAAAGGACATCAGGTGATGTTCCTTGGATTTCAATGATTCTTTCCTTTCCCTGTCTAAGGCAGTAAACAAGGTGTTAAAATGGCACAAAGCCTTTTAAAATCAAACGCTCTCTCCAAATACCCCCTTCAGTGGCAATAATAATCTGTGGTTTTACAGATGGAATCACTAAAGCAAAAGGTTCTAACTAGTTACAGGAATAAAAGCCCAATAGGTACAATTCTTGGTATATTCTCATGTGCTGCTTTGAAAATAAGTGTTCTTAACTCAACTGGTTAAACAGTGTAGTGTGACCCAGGGAGCTGATAGTACACAGTTGTGGAAGAGGAACAGGATAATCTTGATGTTAATCCCTGATCTTTAGCCTTTATTTCCCAAAAAGGTGAAGATTTCCCTTACTAAGGTATTCAGGTTGAAAATTTCTCACCCTGAATTTAACTCTGGTAATGGAAGTCAGAATCAACACAATTAAGTGTTTAATCTTGCCTGTGCCCTCTTACACTCAGGCTTTATCCATTTTATCACTGTATTGATTAAACAAAGTATGGCAACCAATTATTTTCTCTTCTGCCTTACATAGGTTTTCTCTATTGTACTAATCTTTTCTGTTCCCTCCATCTTTCTTACTATTTGAAAACTCTTAAATGAACCTGAAATAGATCTCAATTACTTAATAAAGAACTACTATTTAAGTTGTACAAATAAACTAGATAAAATCACTAAGGTGGGATGAGCAAAAATAAAACTAATAAAAGAAAGGTGAAAGCATTATTTAGGACAAGAGGAAACAGCCTCCAGCTTTACCAGGGGAGCCTTAGATTGGATATTGAGGAAAATTTCTTCACCAAAATGTTTGCCCAGAACTGGCACAGGCTGCCCAGGGCAGTGCTAAAGTCATCATCCCCAGAGGGATTTAAAAGATGTGTTGATGTGGCACTTGGGGACACGGTTTAGTGGTGGGCTTGGCAGTGCTGGGTTAATGGTTGGACTTGGCGATCCTAAGGGTCTTTTCCAACCTAAATGATTCCATGATTCTGCGATTCTATACAAAAAGGCCTGAAAATTAAGAGTTCATTGCATTATTTAAGACAGCTCTTTATTTTCTTTATATGGGCTATGCTAAAAGCAGGATTCATGTCACTTCAACCAAGCTGCCTAAAGATGGTTCTTAAATTAAGCTGGCTGTGATCATTCTCTTTCATATTATTGGAAACAAAGATTCCAGAAGAATTCCAGACTTCCTGAAGATGTCTCTGTCTCAGAGACCTACTTTAGGAAGAAATAAATTATCTTATTAAGTACCAAGGGATTTTAGACAACAGGTTTACCTTACCTCTCTGGAGTCCACATTTGATCCACGTTACGGATATGGCTCATCTTGTCCTCTGCTGATGAATTTCACCCTTAAATTATTGCCTTAGGAAGGCAGAGGATGGCTCTGATGTGAAAAGTGGTGCCAACATAACTAAACAACCAAGTGTATGTTGTCAGGGTCGTGGTGTCATTCATAGTTATTTTGAAGTTATTAGGTGTGAGCTCCTTCCTGAAAATATTTTACTTAGTGAAAAATTCATCTTCGTGTGTGTGTATGATTTCAACATCACAAAAATATTTCAGAAATTCCAAAAATATTAACAAATACAGTTTAATTTTTTATCATTTAATGTCACTTTATTGCATAATAGTAACTAAAGGTGATCTACAGTTGAAAGTTCCATCAGAAAACTTTAAATTTTCTCAACTGAGGTTTTTCCCTAAACAACCTTTTCTTTTTTTTATATTTGAACACTAAACTCAGAAATCAATTATTCATTAACTTTATTTATGAATAGACCTGGCTGCTGCATGTTTTTCTGCATCAGGAGTCGACTTTTCTTAAAAATGAAACTTTTCTTGAAAACTTGGCACTGTTAAAGACATTTTCTGTAATCTGGTAAAATCTTTTGCATTCTCCCCAGATTTTATCAGGGATTGTGTTTACCCTAAACCACAGTAGTGTGTGTATGTTTATTCATAAGTTGTGTTTATTTTTAAATGATGTGAAATAGGAAATACAACAGAAATTTTCAAGAAAATCAGAACATGAGTCACTTTAAAACCAGTGAGAACTCTCAGCATTTCTAAAATTGTCTGTGAAGCAAATTCATGAATTTCTTGCATGCTTGTGTCTTTAGATTATTTCCTTTGCATATTAAATTCTTCTTTTCTTTTTTCTTGTGTCAGGGCACCTCAAACTCCAGTTAGTGTGAGGAAGGCAGAGTCATGGAGGTCATTTTTCCCAGCGCAGTGTGTCTAAAATTGATCTGTACAATCTCTCTCCAGAGTCAGTGGAGAGGGACAAATATTTCCAGAGTATTTCATCCCAGCACTTGTGAACACATTATTTTAAAACAGGAGGAGACTTCCATGAGGACGCTTCCTTCTGGTGTATCTGAGTGCATAACAGATACCCTCAGACAAGAAACGCATTGTCTGTGAGAATAAATCAAGTGTCAGCTGCAGCATTTGGCTCATCTATTGCTGCCTGAAAGGGCTGAGCCTGGCTGCAGCTAATGGAAAGAGATCCATGGGCTAATCCAGAACTTTTTGACCTGGTTTTGCCTTTACCTCCTTCCCAGCAGAAGTCAGGCATCACTGGGCTTCAGATATTCTTTGACAGGATAAGGAGAAATGGCCTCAGTTTGTACCAGGGGAGGTTCAGGTTGGATATTAGGAAAAAATTCTTCAGTGAGAGAGTGGTTAAACATTGGATCAGGCTGCCCAGGGAAACGGTGGAGTCAGCACCCCTGGAAGTGTTCGGAAAACTGAGCAGACGAGGCACTTTGTGATATGGTTTAGTTGACAAGGTGGTGTTCGGTCAAAGGTTGGACTTGATGACCTTGGAGTTCTTTTCCAACCTTAATGATTCTATGATTAATCATTCCTTTTGTCCCCCCCCGCCCCCAGCCTAGAATAAGTTCTTAAATCCTCTCATTTTTGCTGGGCACAGGCAGTGAAAATATATCAAATTTCAAGATACCCAAACCAGTGTTCAAAGAGAGATATTTAGAGTGAAATAAGTCTTCCTTAGAAGTGCTTCTCTCTGTTTCCTGTAAACCACGTGCTGGGATTTATTCAGCAACCTCTGTTGTTAGCTCACGCCGTCATAGAATCATAGAATGGTTTGGGTTGGAAGGGAACTTATAATTCCATAGGGAAGGGCCTATCTTGTTCCAGTCCCCTGCCATGGATAGGGACACCACCCACTAGACCCCAGCATGCTACAGATATTAATTTATTGCAGATAAAATCAGGCCCTCTGACACTTTCTGATGACTGCTTCTAAAACCTGCCAAATAACAGCCCTGTGTCCCACATTAATCTCCTGAGACTGTAAACAAGCATAATCAATGAAAATTGTGATTTTGCTCATGAAGTCTAAATCAGGTTTTCAAATTTAATTTCAGCTCTGTATGCATATTTTGACAGAATTAGACACACAGGTAAATAAAGGCCACCTGCAGCCCCCCAGATTAAGATAAATGCTGAGTAGATCATTCAGTGGACTTTTTAATGATATGCTTTATTTTGTAGAAGTAGAAAGGTGTTACAGCATTTTCAAAATAAAAATTGAGACAATATTTCGTTGAAAACATCGACCTACAGAACGAAACTAAATCTAAAAGAAAGCTAAAACCAAAGCCAGCTAAACAAAATAGACATGGGTTAGATCCTCACTGTAAATCTGACAAAAAAAATTTCATTTTTAATTCAGCACAGCCTAATACTTTTCCTCAGGCTTGTTATTTCAGCAGCAAACTGAAAAACACTCCTTTATCCAACTATTGTTGCTACTAGAAAGATTGAGTTATGGCCAAAGAAGCATCAAAAGGGAATGTTTTCAGTGCTGAGCATTGGAGCTGGAGCTTGGCAGAGCCGACAGACAACTCTTGTTGTTCTAATCAGGAAGAAATGTGCTCCATCCCTGTGCCAGGAATACACAAGCAGCTGAATATTCCATTGTTTTTATTTACTTATTTTCCAGGTAGTTCAGGTATCTCTAACTACCCTTAAAAATGAGGAGGAAAAAGACATTACATTATTTGTATTGCCACTAGCTAGAAAATGATGGATTCCCCCAGCATGGCTGGAGGGGTTTTATGGGATTTGCTTTTATTTTTTTTTTAATCTTCCCTTCATTAATATTTAAGTCTAAACTTAGGGAAGTGAAAATGAATACATAACAAACAACAACCCAAGTTACTCCTTGCAGGTCTAGTTTGAAATTCAGAGCAGCGGTAGCTGGTGAAAATATCAAATGGGAAATATCTATTTTGTGGGACATGTTTTTACTGCACCTTGGAAGAACCGTGTAACAGTTCTTAATGCAATGTTGTGCTGCCTCCTTCACTAATTACTGTAAATTGGCACAACTTCATCCTGCTAATAGAGAGCTACCAGATGACACAAATGGATAACCTGGATCACTGCTCAGTAATTTATTTTGCAGAACCTCATAACTAAACGCAGTTTCCCTCTTGGAGAGATAAATAAATCTCTGTCGATGTAAACTGAACTTGGCTTTGCTTTGTGCCTGATTTCTGGAGAGCTTGACTAAAATTATGCTACTGACTTGGTGTATAGTAGAATCAGGCAAAAAAAAAAAAATTAAAGAGAAAAACTTTTTCATGTAATTAAAAAACCACCCAAAACCTCCAACCCTGAAATGTTTAATTAAACAGTTCTAGAAAGAAGTGGCCAGAGGCAGAATTTGGCATGGAAAGTACATTGAAGAAACCGTTCTAAAGGACCCAATGAAAATGTGTTTTGATTTGATTAAGTTATAAGTTTTCTGTGGGGAAAAAAAAAAGAAGAAAGAAAAAAAAATCCTTCAAAGCAGTAAACCCCATAATTTCCTGCAGGACTATTAATGCCAGAAAAAAAAAATAAATCTCTCTCAAAGAGATCTGGTTTTAAATGTTCTAATCTCCATTTTCCTCTAGAAGTCTACCCAGTTCTCTTCTTGCATGTCTTAATCAACTCACCTTTTCGGTGATTTGTGTTTTGCTTTTAAACCAATCTCTAGGGCAAATCCAAGGGCCAGGTGCTGCTCTAAGAGTGGGAAAAATATGCAGAGCTCCCAATCTATATTATTTTTTATGTGCCTGTCCTTAGCTTTTGACATGGATTGGTGTTTTGAGCTAAGGTAACCCTTATGTTTCCATATAATATCATTAATTTATAATACTGATATTTTCCTTGATTTCTAGCTAGGGAAATCAAGTGACTGCTTACGAATCAGTTTCCTCCACAAACAAGTAAACAAACATAAAAATTGTTCTTCCCAGAAAGAAGCTGCTATTTAAAAAATAATCTATTTTTAAAGCATTTAATGCAATAGGGACTGATTCAACGTGTTAATTATTTACAGTGGGAAGAATTGAATGAATAAAAAACCAAGATAAATTAAAATCTTGTGATACAATTGCATATAATCAGGGGTTTATGAGCCCCTAATTCAAATCTATGAAAAGGTTGCGAAATGAGGAGGCTGGAGCAAGTAGGATTTTTATGCAAATAACTAGAGGAAAAACAAGGCAAGTTGTCAATCTGACCATTTCTGCTAATTTTAAAGCTGATAATTCAGTCAAATCTATACCCAGCTTTCATTCTAATACCAAAACATTTTCAGTAGGGAAAATTTCCAAGTGGGCTTCACCCTTTTAGCCTCCAGCCATGACCTCTGTAGAGTACTCAGTGAAATGCTACAGCTTTAACGGTTAATACTGACCTAATAATTCACTTTCTCACAGTCATTTTGATTTAAACTGTTTGGAATGTCTTGGATCAAAATTGACATCTTATTCATCTACTTTTAATAAGAACTTTTGATCCTTCCTAGTAGGAAAGTGTTATAATGGATGAACCCCTTTTTCTCCAGAAAATACTTCCGTAATGAAAAGAAATAGTACCCAAATGTGCATAAAGTCACTGTGTTGATGAAGCAAAACACAGTATTTCTCTTGTACCCATTTCACAGTATAAAAAAAGTACCTACTGCACCCCTGCCTGCAAATAATGACCTACAACTTCTGCCTCCCCGTGGCTTTTCCTATGTAATCAAGCCGGAGACTCTCCTCATTTAAAAGGCGGATATGCAACATATTGCAATTTGTTTTTTGAGGAGTGATTCAGGATCTTCAGTCTAATCTAAAAGCCGTGAATGGCTGCAGCAGATCTCTTGTCTTCACTGGACTCTGCAAAGGTCTTTAACCTACAGAAGCTGAGTCAAGGGAACAGAGTAAGACAAAGGGTCCCTAGCTGTGGTCTCTGCTCAGGCGAGCTGGAGGGATGAAGAAAAAGAGTTTTTTTTCAAGTTTAAAGTGTTTAGTCCAAAACCTGGTTCTGAATTAATATAGTTGCAATAGTAGTCTAGAGGGAAGCTGCTCACTATGTGCTCTGGCTTTGAAAAATATTAGATTGATTGACCACATGAGTAATGCAGGAATTCTGATTCTGAAGGCCGATGGGGCCAAGAGCATTTTTTAGGATCCTCTTTCTGTTCCAGGCACTAGTCAAGAAAACCTGCAAACAGAACCAAGCTACAAACCTCACATCAGGGTTGCTTCTCTCTCCTAGTACATTCAGCTCCCTCCATCATCTCCAGCTGCTCTTCCTGCCATGACATGTGACGAGAAAATGGCTTGGAACAGCACAGAGCTGTGGAGAGCAGAGGCAATGTGGGATGCCAGAGAGAGATGAGGGCAATTTCTCATCTGCCCTGAGGGTCCAGTGTCCCGGAGGAGTTATCTGTGTTAGCTTTGCTCTTTCTGTCTGTGATGCCACTCGAAGAATTAATACAGCAGCGTGGCGGAGGCGATTATTGCTGTGCCAGTGATACCCGGATCTGTATCATCCCCTTTCACAACAGAAACTCATCCCTGAGCAGTGATGCTGCCTGGCTGGAGCAGCAGGCTGGGACTTGGCTCGTGACAGACAACTGCAAACACAGGAAGGACCCACAGTCTGCCTGTGCCACTGTATTACGCTGGAATCATTTTAGAAGAAGAGGTAGTTTGAACCATCTTCCCTTATTCCAGGCTTAGACTGAAGCAGCAATCTCTTACTGCCCAATTTTGGTGCTAAATACCCTGAAGAAAAGCTGCAATCCAAACCTGATGATAGTCTGCAAAACTCATGGTCAGCTTGAATGTTATAACCACTGAAGTCACAGAAGAAGGAAGCAAATGAACAATCTTAGGAACAATCCATGGGAGATAACGTTTTCCAAAACAAGGAAAACCTCAGGAATGGGGCCCTGCTTCATTGAGACTGAGCTCATGTGGTTCAGTAACTCAAGCATGGTGACATCACAGTTTTTAGGCAACACACAGAAGCCCCTTCTTCCTTGTTTGGTATCTGGCCCTCAGGAAGTACCTCTAGGTCACACAGGAAATCTGGGGTAAAACAAAGTCTTGGACATCCTATATCATGGAGCTACCTAGAGACAGCTCTATTTCCACTATGGAAAAAAGATTAATGTGCTAGAACAGAGTAACAATGTATTTTAAGGAGATTTAGCCTTCCACAATTGCTGTTAATTCTGTTTAACAAGGCTGGCAAAGTATGTTGTCTGGGTTTCATTAAAACCAGAAAAGAAAGAAAATGGTCCTTAGTGCAGAAGTTATTCATGATCCATCTCTGAACCCAGTGAAGATTTCTGGAAATGGGAAGGAAGAGCTTCTTTGAACATACAAATATCAGTTATTAACCCACTGCATCACAATTACCTTTAAATTGAAGAGGATTGGGAAGCTGAAGTAAAAGGGACAACTGGGAAGTGGTTCAGTCACCAACCCTGGAGGGATTTAAAAGCATTTTGATGTGGCACTTGGGGACATGGTTTAACAGTAGGCTTGGCAGTGCTGGGTTAATGGTTGGACTCCATGATCTTAGACCTCTTTTCCAAACTAAATGATTCCATGACATCCCATTATTCACAGTTCAATGCCCACCTTCACCCTTCAGAGCCTCCTGCAGCCCTGGATGCCAATTTGAGCCCTGGCCACCAATTCCAGCCCTGGCCACCAATTCCAGCCCTGGCCACCAATTCCAGCCCTGGCCATTCACTGGTACCAGCTCCTACTTTGAACTTAAATGCCATCACCTTTGGTTGAAAAATGCCAGTGTCCCTTGTTTAAATGTTTGCCAAGAGTCTGTCCAACCTCTGAAACCTTTCAGTGGGCTATTTGAGAGCTGGTAGTGTGATACATGAAAAATTAGATGAGCCTTTCTGAGGTTTTAATTTTCTTCTCGTTTTTTTCTCCACTTTTCCTTCTGTATCACTCCATTCAGTAAAGGGTGAGCAAAACTGGTGGCAAACCTGCCTTTCAGATCACGCCTGGCACAGAGAAGATTTTGATTTTAGATGGAGCAAGCCAGAGAACCAAGTATGCCCTGGGACACAGGGAGGATATGTGAGAAAAGGGGAGTGAGCTGTCAGAAAGTTGAGTGTGGGACTCGCAGGACGAGATACGTGTCGTCAGGACTCTGTGCTGTGTGGGAGCACGGAACCCGTGGATGCCCTCGTGGTTCCAAATAGAGATGCTTTTCTCCCAAAATGCGCCCTTCTTTGTTCTGCTTTGCTACCCGACAGCTGGTTGAGCTGCCTTAAAACTTGAGAGCTTTCTGGCAATTTCTCCCCAGTCCTTTTCCCCTTCCCCTAGTCCCACCCTTCCTGCTCCTGCTCTCTTCATCTATTTACCCTGAAAGCGTTCATAATGAGAACTAAACTTTTATTTTTTTTTTTTCTATACCTGAATAACCTCTTGTGTGCAGGATATTTTCTGCTTTAGGGCACAATCTGTTGCAGCACTGTTATAGCTGCTGCCGAGGCACCTATTGTCATTCTATATGCCTCGGCAGCACGGCATTCTGTCGTGTTCCTCGTCTGTGAACCCGCTGATTTATTGATAATGCTAATCTTGTTTGAAAGTTATAGAGCTTGCAAGTCAGGTGTACTTAAAAGGGTGAGATGGAGATCCCTACTCCCCAACTTTTTATTGTTTGCATGCCACAGTAATCAAGTTTTTCAGGCAGGGTTAGAGGAGCTCAAGGTGTTTCGCAGGCATGAATGGAACCTTGCCGTGGTACCAAAGGGAGGGTTTTTACATCCTCATTAAATGCAACAGAGAAACTGAGTAGCAGAAATGACAATACATAAGTTAACCTACCTTACATCAAGCAACCAGAGAGCTGAGCCTCAAGGCGATGTTGGGCAAGTTTCACGTTACCTCTCTTACAATATCTTGTAATTGATTTGCACGCCCATATCCTCTGTTGAAAACACAGTTTTCTATTAAAAACAATTTGGATGGATACTTTTTTATTACCTTTCCTGTATGATACTCTTCTGTGGTAAAAGATGGTCCCTGCCCTGAAGTGTTTTCTGCCAGATCAGTTCAGCCAGAGAAAATAAGTTTTACAATCTCCATTTCACAAATGAGGAAATAGGATATAGAGACATTAAGGAGACAGTTTTTGCAAGATCCCAGCAGACAGGGGATTTTCACATATCATAAAGAAACTGCAAATTCTGACCACTTATGGAAATACAGTTATTAGATAGATAATTAGATAGATAGAACGGCTTTTTCTTCCTCTCCCAGTCCTTATCGCACAAAGATCTGGATTTTACTGTCATTGTGCTGTTCAGCTCTTCTTCAACATGGGAGGACACTGTTATATCTCTATTTTTAGATGGTGAACTCTGGCACAGAAAGGCTAAAGGTTCATTCTAAAAATGAGCACCCAAATGCCTCTGTAATCTCTTGAATTCAATTCTGATGTTACTGGGATTTACACGAGCCCCATTCAGTTTTGTCCTTGCTCTAGAGACACCAGAAGTCCCTTAAATGTGTCTTGGCACAACATTCCCTGGGGTCTGATGCCACCAAACGATTAGAAATCGTAATTATATCAAACCCAGTGCCTTCCAAGTGTGTTCCACTGTCTGGGATACCTGAAAGGCTCCTTAGAGGCAAATAAACTTTTATTTCTTACTTATTTTTTTTCTTCCTGAAGGATGAAGTTGAGTTTTCATCATACCAGTAGTATAGTGTATAAACACTTAGGGTACAGATTCAAATCTCACTCCAAAAATAGGTTTCGCTGTCTACTCATAATGCAACTGCTTTCACAAAACCCCCTGGAATCAGACAAAATGCCTTTTTCTCAGGAACTTCCACTCTCCTTGTGACTTTCCGTTGGTGCAAGGGCCCAGATCCCACGTCAGGCTTTCAACTGAAGTGCCCAGTTTAGGCTACATCTCACTTTTAGTTTCCCAGAATTTAACCATCCACCCTTGATAGGATATGGGGAAATGACTTTAAGCTGAAGCAGTGTAGATCTAGATAAGATATTAGGAAGAAATTCTTCCCTGGGAGGGTGGTGAGGCCCTGACACAGGCTGCCCAGAGAAGCTGTGGCTGCCCCATCCCTGGAAGTGTTCAAGGTCTAGTGGAAGGTGTCCCTACTCATGGCAGGGTGTTCGAATGAGATGATCTTTAAGGTCCCTTCCAACCCAAACCATTCCTAAACTGCTAAGCTGCCTCGAAGTCAGTGAGGGAAAGATCTTGCCCATCTGAAATCCAAATCACCACTTCTGAAGGTGTTGATATCTTGATACAAGGAGAAAAGGAATTTTGCTGGCAAAGATCCTAAATCAGGCAATTCAGAGTTCTCATGTTGTGGGTGAGTCAGTTATATCAGTCGTGCCCATTGCATCTTCTATTTTCTTTATCTCCGGCCCCTGGCTAAATGCTCCCCTTGCACTGCATCTCCTCACCCCTCTCTTCCCCCAGGAATCCCTTCTAGAAGCCAAAGCTTAGATAATAAAGCCTAACAAAAATTAAAGAACCCTTCCTAAAACTCCAACCCTCGACCATAAGCGATGTGTTGCCACGGAATGAGGGCTCAGAAAAGTGCCAGAAGTGGCACAAAGGAATGGCACAACGATGTGCTGGTGGCAAGGGGGGGCTGTAGCACAGTAGTTGAGAGAAGCTTCTTGGCCAGGTGCAGAAATTAGGACAGTGATGATGTGGATGGTTGTGATTAGATTTATTGCTTACACAGTATCTAAATATTGTCAGTGCAGTATCTAAATAACAACTCCATCATTTATTACAATGGTTACTGTATCATCAGGTCATGGTCCCTGTGAGGTGACCATGTAGATTCAGGAGCACCAGTGAGACCCCCGTTTTCAAACTGTTTAGAGAGGTCTGGTTGCAGCTCAGTCTACTTTGTCTCTGATTTGGTTGACAGTTTATGACTAGAGGGTTATAATATAAGAAGTTTGGATAGAAACTTACAGGTTTACAGTCTTTGGCCCTGCAAAATTCACAACTGCAAGGCAACAAAGCACCTATGGGATTCCTTTAGGATTTTTTCTCCATATCTGACCATATCTTAATGCTTTTACTCACCTTGCCAAAAGTATTTCCTGTCTTGGTCTAACCCTAACCCTGCAGGTGTTCCCGCTGGGGGGGATCCCCCCAGAAGCTGACTGCAACCTGGGAAGACCAGTTTGCCCAGTTGGCCCAGTCTTCAGCAGGATTTTATACTGTTATGCAGGATGATGTCTACCAAAGTCAATCAAAAACATCTCAGCCCCCCATCTCTGGAATGCATTTATTACGTGAGACCCAGACAGTTCCTCCTGCAATACCCTCCTGGTGTTCTCTCCTTAGGAAAAACTACATTGCTCATCAGAGACACGTAGACATGGAAAGGGAGAGAAAGAAGAGAGAGGGGGACCAACAAAACACAGGCAAGCAAAGACCTCCCTATCTTTCATCACTGCCACAGGGGCCAAGGGCAGATCTCCCACTTCTGTGGAGTTAGTTGCTTAGTTATAGCTAGGACATAAAAACCTTTGGTTATTCAGGTGCTTAAGAGCAGTGAGGATATATTTGAGACAAAGACACAACAATCTAGACCAAAACATGTCTGATTCTAAGTGAGTTCACCGGTGTCAGAGATTATTCGTCATGGAAGGGACTAAAGACCAGATTCTGGGCTTTATGATGTCCTTATCCCCAAAAACTCCCTAATAACAGTATACATACTTCCGTGCAGTCTTATTCATAGGCCATCTTGGCATTTCTATACAATTAAAATGGTATGTACTGAGAGAAAAAAATTACCTAAGAAGTCACTGACAATTCTAGGAACCAATGTCCGTTTGTCTTATACAGTTACCTCCCAGAAACGCTATTTTTGTTTAGTTCGCTTACTGTAGGTCTGTGTAGATCTGATACCCTGTGCAGCTTCACTGATTCTGTCTCATGTACGTAAGAAGACAAAGCACTGAAATAATCACTTTTGTGCTTTTAATACATATATATATATTTATATTTATATATATACGCCTTTCAAACCAGCTTCAACCCTCTAAAAATCACTGAAACTCCTCTCCAGCCTCTGGGCTGTTGTCTCCATTGAGTGATAGGAGGCAGTCAACTGGCATGAATCAGACATTCACAACTGGAAAATTCTCTCCCATCTGTTGTAAAACCAGTGCAAGCATGAACAGCTGAGAGGTGAAACAATTTTTCAACCTCCTCAGCAATCTCATAAATTATCTGCAGCTAAATAACCTAGAAAGCAGAGCAGAATCTCCCAGCCTTAGGTAACAATTACACTACGTGAACTTTAGGAAACCTCATGCTAGCACTCAAAATTAGGAGCTTAATACACAAATGAATTGTGAAGGTTTGGTGACAGCAGTGTTTAGAAAATGCTTTTGTGACCCACTCAGGTGTTGTTCCAAAATGTTGCTGAATGGGGAAGTGTTGTAGATGGTTTCACTGGGAAAGAAGAGATGTAGACTGGTTTTGCCTGCCCCTGAAGTACTGAATAATGTTGGTTTGCTTACCCATGAAAGGGAAATGCTCAGGCCTCCTGCTTGGCATCCAGTGCTTCATTTCCACACCAGTACAAGAGCACAGCTGTTTGTCTTCTGAGCTCTTCTCAAGGTCGGAGTGAGATTTTAGTTCTTAATGCCAGAGTCCCTGACAAAATGTTTGTAAATGCTTTTTCCCCCCCTAATTCAAAATGCATAATTTTTTTATTAGGCCAAGAACTTTTGACAAAATGCCTCAGTTTTTTATTTCCTAGTCATCTGTTTTTCCTCACCCTCCTAAATATTCTTTTTTCTAATGGCCCTCAAATACTGTATATACCTATTTTCTTATGTTTCCACCTAAGTCATCCATTCATCAGTATTTTGCACTTATGAGCCTTCTGCCAACAGTTTTGCACAGCTCAGAGTCAGGAGATCTCAGTAAGGTGGGAAGAGGGAGTGCACAAGCAGGAGATGACGACGATTTCCCTAAAATCCCACAACTCCCTTGCAGAACAGGGCTGGGCTGAGCATCCAGGGACCCAAAGGGGCTTTCAGTGGTTGTTGCTTGATCAGCTTCTTCCATGGGGGAAGAACATGGGAGTTGGCAGCCTTTGTGCCCCCATGAGCCCAGGAAAAGTCAGCTGCCAGAGATGCAGACAAATCATACCTGAGCAACATGTTGGCCTCCACTGATGAAGTTCACAGGTCAAGTTGATGTATTTAGTTCCCAGCTCCCAGGACGCTGCAGAAAGACAACTAGGACTGTGCTCATTTTACACAGATGAAAAATGGAACAGAGAGAAGCTCAGGAAGTCATCAATAAAATTTAGGAATAGAATCTCAGCCGCTTTGCACAGACATGGTGCCACGCTGCTATTTCTTCTCCTTTTCCCTAAGGGCTCATCTTCCTGTGGAAGCATCTGAGGCAATGTGCAACCCACATGCACACAAGTGTAGACAGTATTGGTAAACTCACAAGATCCTCCAGAACCATAAGCACATCCGCCCAAAATAATGTTATTCAAGAAAATTGCGTGTTTCTCTTCAAAAATGTCCTGATCTTCCAAATTGTTTCATAATTACGTGATCTCCAAGTAGCTGCTTTTCCTCCAGTGCCTCATAATCCCTTCTACTCTCGTTTTATGTGGCATTCCTATTTGTTTTCAAGGAGTGCAGGCCTCAAGCAGGTATCTCAGGTGTGTTCTCATGAGTACTTAATAACAGCATTCTAATCTCTTCTGGCTCTTTGATTCAGTGCCTCCCAAAATCACATTGGTCTATGTTATTTATTTAGTTCCTTCTCTAGTCCGTGGCAGGCATGTAACAATTATGCTGCTTACTCTTATCCCAAATTTCTTTCAGCCTTCACTTTTTCCAAACCTCTATCTCTGCCTGTCATAGCAAATAGCTCTATTCCTGATTATTACACTCAGGTGAAGCAAGGGGTAATTTGGCCCTTGTTTCTTAAAAATACATTTTTTCTGGTAACCATAGCAAATTGTTTTGGATTTTTTTCTCTATGAATTATTCATGAGATTCAATTTATCATGATTATTAATTCTAACCTCTGCAGTGTATGAATAAGCAATCTCATTGCTTAATATTAGTGCCTGACCATTCTTCTCTGCAACTAATGACCTGTCATAGATATCTGGGTCTAACAGTCATCAGGAAGCTGGAAAGTACATAATTACTATTAATTTAATAAAACAATGATTGAACTATTAGTGAAAAGCTTGTCAGTGTTTGGCTCCCAATTAATAGGCAAATAAATTAGCAATATACCTGGAGTGACACACCAGCAATCAAAATAATTTTTGAGATGGGGGCAATTTTGAGGCTGCATTTCCCTGTGCCAAAGTCTTGCACTGTCACATGTCATCTTGGGAAAAGGCACAACTCTGCCATCCTCACTTTTGTGTAGTTTGCTGGGAGAATTCCCTCACACAATTCTTATTACTTTTAACTTTTTCATGTGGAATTTCTGATAGAAAGGCAGGTTTTCTTGTTGTCCGAATCTCAGTCTGAAGGACACGGAGGTATTGAGAAACATTTTTTTGCCTCTTTGGTACGCAAGACTTTTTAATCCATGACCAGCAATTAATTCCTCCACTTTGTCTGCCCTAACCTTTAAATTAGTTTAATTTGATATCCTTATTTTATCAGATGGATATTGGCAGGTTTGCTGAGCAGTCTCACAAGCATCTGGATAAGAACAGTGGAGTGAGTGATTACTGTACAATGCAGGTGTGCACTGGGAGAACAGGAGATCCACCATCTGGCTTTGCTGCTGGAGCCAACATGTTATCCAACTACTGCCTTTGGGGTCATTGTAACCTGTAAATTTTCCATAACTTAGTACCCAGGAACGAAACTGGCTGCAGGAAACGGCACAATTCAGAAATAAGACGATATTGATAATCAGGGAACACTTTTAATGACAGTGACTTTAAATTGATTGCTTTCCAGGTTTTGAAAATTTTCTTGATGTTGTTATAAATCCATGGATAACTCCTAAATGTTCACAATAAAGACAAAAAAAATCATTCATTATCCAAAGTAAATCTTTCAGTACCAGTAATATTAGGGTTGGATGGAGCTACCACCAATATCTGGCTTTATGGCTGCAGACAAAAAATTATGCTTGAGGTGACACTCTTATCCTGAAGAACTGGTAGTCTAGGGAAGTTTATCCCTCAGTTACAGAGAAGGGAAAACTGGCAACCAGCTGCTAAAGATCCCGGAACTCCTTGAAGATCCTGCCAATGTTTGAGTGAAATTGGACTTCCAGGGCCTGCAGCAGCAGATTGAAAGGTTAAGAAATGACCCATCACTATAAAAATGAAGAATAATAAGAGAAGTTACAAACAAAGACGAATTTTCAAAACAACACAGATATTATAGACCTAAAGGTCTATAATTGCATATAAATTTCTGTACACACACACACATATCTTTCCTGTATCATAACACCAAAAGTAGGTTAATGTTTATATCCTGATGGGGTTTTTTTCTGATTTTTAACCACATAGCCATAAATTATACACTTTGTTTATAATATAAATATATATGTGTATATAATATAAATTGCATAAATACAGATGAACTGCTGCAGTTGTCATATCATCGTTAGACAGTTTAGGCTTTGAAGTCATTTTTTATTACTCGGATACTGTGATTTTCTGACTTTGATTGCTATAATAACATCAAAACACAGTGCAGCTTTTAAATATATTCACTTCAGCCTTTGTTCTTAAAAGAGACCAGTTATTTATTTCTGTCTTCTGAAGAATCTCATCATCCAAGGAAGGAGTCAAGTGTCAGGAATGTATGAAATAACTGAGGATTCATGTCCATGCAGGTTTCTACATAATAAACATGTGTGTGATTTTTGTGTTGGAGAAAAACAAACATTAAGAAAGCGTATGTTTCTGTATTTGTATGTAACCAGGATATAGTTGCTGAGTGAATACTTGAAAATCTGAAAGCCTTGCCAGCATAAAAAAAAATACACAAAAAATACCAAATATTATGTGTTATAGTCTTTTCAGATTTTGTTATAAATCTAGACATTTTTACTGATGAAATATTTTCATCAGGTGAAATTTGCCCACTGGAATTCAAGACAATAGTTTGAATTTAAATGGGCTTTGTAGGTTAAAACATCAAAACATCTCTATTATCAGAATGAAATTTTGTTAAGCTTTACCCAGCTTTTATCTTTTAATTTTTTGTTGTTGTTGTTTTTTTGGTTAATACTATGAATCTCATGTTCTCTTGGAGTTCTATGCAGTTTATAAAGAGGTGAGGGCTGGAGAACCTTTGCTCTAGCTGAGAGTTGGGGTTGTTCAGCCTGGAGAAGAGAAGGCTCTGGGAATACCTTAGAGCACCTTACAGTACCTAAAGGGCTCCAAGAGAGCTGGTGAAGGACTTTGGATAAGGGATTTTAGTGGTGGAACAAGAGAGAATGGCTTTAAACTGAAAGAAGGCAGGGTTAGATATTGAGAAGAAATTCTGTACTGTGAGGCTGGTGAGGCCCTGGCACAGAGAAGCTGTGGCTGCTCCATCCCTGGAAGTGTTCAAGGCCAGGTTGGAAGGGACTTGGAGCAACTTGGGATAGTGGAAGGTGTCCCTGACCATGGCAGTGGGGTGGGAGCTTCCAACTTTAAGGTCATTTTCAACCCAAACCATTCCGTGATTCTATAAGTTTTATAGGATCACACCCTCCATTTATCTGCCCATCCAAACATCTCCCACTCGCACCCCTCTCTCTGCTCAGACAGTTGAGAATTCCTCAGACCCTTTTGATCAAAATGACAGAAACACACCCTTCTTGAAAACCTAAGTTCACTACAAACATCATGAAAATTGGCTGCTGGCTGAAGAAGTGGCACCCAAATTAATGCCCTAATTACAGAGAACATTTCAGTGTGAGTTCAGGAGACATCTCTTCTACTCAGACTCCTTAGTTTTTGGAGGATAGTGAGAGTTTTGCAGGGAGGAGGAATAAGAATAGGGGCAGTACTGAAGAAGTGGTGGTGAGAACGAGTCTGAAGAGAATAGGAATTGTTACTGTGTGTACTTTTTTACAGTTTATAGTGTGAAGGGATATACATGGAAAACATGTATAAACACTATTTTTCTTGCTGCTGTGTTAATGGAGCAGTTTGTTAGTGCTGACTACTAGAAATATGATATTTTCTTAAAATCTTTTTCATTGAAAAAATTTTTACTTACATTGATGTGGATACAACCTGATAACACAGTAAGGTTTCAAACCTCCTCCCCCTAAATACAGAGCACCAGGAATATTTACATTTATATGAGTTAGGGAGACATTAGAAATGTTTTTCTAGTGGTTCTGGTTCGCAATTCCGCACATCTTTTGGACATCTACATAAGAACAACGCTTCTTGTGCTTCACTGATGAAGGTCCTCTCCTTATATGAATGTCACCAGTGAATGACTTC
The DNA here is from genome assembly GCA_013396775.1 of Cephalopterus ornatus. Classification (NCBI taxonomy): domain Eukaryota; kingdom Metazoa; phylum Chordata; class Aves; order Passeriformes; family Cotingidae; genus Cephalopterus; species Cephalopterus ornatus. The sequence continues at coordinate 118,736 of VZRE01013999.1, forward strand.
TCCCAATTACAAGGTCATAAAACTACACCAAGGTCATTTCAAGGGCTCTAGACTGATAATCATAGAATTATAGAATTGTTAAGGCCGGAAAAGGCCTCTAAGATCATCAAGTCCAGCTGTTAACCCAGCACCACCATGTTCACCACTAACCCATTGCCCCCAGGTGCCACATCCACATGTCTTTCAAGCATGTCCAGGGATGGTGACTCCACCACAGCCCTGGGCAGCCTGTTCCAGTGCTTGACCATCAAAGGGTGTAACTGGGAGTGAAATCCAGCTGAGCAAGATGCCCCAAGGAGTGGAAAGTGCTCCCAGCATAAAGCATTCAAACTAGTATCTTTGAACTAGTGAAATATCCCTTGTTATCACAACCTTGTGTGCAAAAGGACTCAAGGAAAATGATGGCAGGGATGAAATAAATCATGAAATCTTCCATCATTTAATTTGCAGTTGAAAGTGAATTAAAATGTCATGTCTAAAATCACCACAGTCTGTCAATATCTGTGCCTCAAAGTGTAGATTTGTACGCAGCTTGACAGAAGGTGTAGTTTTACCTCAAACCTCATCAGCAATTAACTCTTTTTTCTTTTCTGTTGGCATGGCAGTCCTGGAATTTGTACTAAACATACCGCATTGTATGAAGAGAAAAATGTTTGTATGTCTAAAACACTTGCTTTTTACTCAAAATGTCAAAATGCTAATATGGATTTAGATTTCTATAATTGATTATTAAAAAAAAAAGGAAGAAGTCTTGGTTCTCTTGAAATAAATAGTGAAAAGTTAACAACAGGATTCCATATCTCTACAATAAACACTTCCATTTTCCCCCTGTTTTAAAAAAAGAGATAATACTAATCCTTTGTCTTGCAGAATTTTTCAGGAGAGAAAACAGAAAATATGCAAAAGATGCTCATTTGACATAGGGATTGGGATATAGAAATTCAGAGGACAAATATTACACATCTAAGCAACTACCTTTTCTTGTTTCAGAGGCTTCAATGATTGTGTTAAATAATTAGACTTCAGGGTCTCAGATTTGTGAGAGGTAGATTTTAAATATGAAATCAGTTTAACAAATATCACAATAACATGTCAGAAATGGATCTGATTTAGAATAATTTTAAAGAACTGAATTTTGACATTTCAGTTCTGGGCTTTTTTTTTTTTTTTCCCCCTTTCCCCTGGAATATGGATATTTTTTCATTATTATGCAAACATTAGGAATAGTTTTACTAATTATTTGAGTAAGCATCCCAAGAAAGTATAAGGACGGAACTCGTATTCCCAGTGATGATAATTGTGCTCATTTTGGGATCCAGGATGAATACTAATTTGACAACTTTCTCTAAATTCCATCCTTGTCTATAATAACCACCTCAGCTTAGGTCAGTGGTCTTGAAGCAATATGCAGAAGTCCTAACTGATTTCAACATTTTTATCTTCCTCAGAATTATGCATAAAATCTCTATCTCTCCTGTGAGACCATCTCGAATAAATTGCATTAATTCTTGTATTTGCTGAAACTGTCTTTCTCTTGCTAAGCCACGTGCATCCAATTATGTGGAATGGGAAATGCTTTAAAATATCACATTCTGGCATGAAGTGCTTGAAAATCTTTGGGGGATGTTAGTTTGTCTTTAATAACAAGTCCCAAATTGTGCCTAGTGGGCCTCTTCTCTGAAAACAAAGATTCCAAACTGCTATTAAAGGAACCCCAAAACAAAACCCCAAATTATCTCATGGCTGCTATCTGTCAAATGAAGAATAATTCTGTAACCAGGGAAGAAGGGATGAAAGGTAAGGAAGCAAATTAATTCCAAAGGAAAACTATTTTTGTTTATTTCAAGAAATACAAGGGAAAAAGGTATTTTATTTTAGCCCTTCTTTCCCCACCTTCATAATTAATCATTTCTCATTATTTACATGGGCTTTTTTGTTACAAAAAATAGAACTATGATAATCTTCCAGGGGAAAAAAAAAAGACTTTTAAGAATTTCTGCTAGGCATATAAAATGCCTCTTTGTTCTGCATTGTGCTACATTTTGCCTCTGTCAGACACACCATGGAGAATGTCAGTCGGCATTGGTGGGTTGTTTGGTGAGTACATTTTATTTTCAAAAACTATTTTCTTCCTAAAGAACCAAACAGCACTTGAAGCAGCTTGTTTTATTTTGTGTCAGACAGGCATTTGCTTCTGGGTGTATGAAAAGTGCAAATTAGCAACCAAACATCAGAAGAGAGAATGAGGGAGGTCCCCCTTGGGTAGAGATGGGGGGTTTTTTTCTTCTTTTTTTTTTTTTTTTATTTTTTCCCTGGGATCTGAAAATACAGACATATCCATTGGGGAAACAGGAGAGTAAAAAATTATTGCAAATAACATTCACACAACTGGTCTGATCCTGCTCCTAATGGAAGTTTCACTGTCTCTCTTGGAATACGGAGAGGTGTTACCTTTCTCTCCAAAGCCAGATGGGTATGAAGCTAAGAATATTGGGTTGGAAGACATATCCTGGATTTCCAAGCTCCTTCCTCAGCTGTTGCAGAATCATGTTATGATCCCTATAGTACATGTAGCAAGTTCCATCTGAAAAATAATTAGGGTTTGGGGGTGTTCCAAACACCCCCAGCTGTGGGGCTGTTCCAAAACCGTCCTCCTCTGATGTTTTATTGGCCTACTTCAAATTTCCATCATAAATATACTCATGGGCATCTTACACCCTGTTGTTCTTGGGCCAAAGCTGCTGTTTGATGTGAACAGTCATTCTCTTTCACTTGTTGTATTTATAGAAAAGTGGGAAAAGCACATGGAGTAGCCCATGTTGGGCACAATGGGACAATCAATGTGTCCTGCTCCTAGCCACCCCTGCTGACTTATCCAAAAGCCAAAGCCAAAACCATGAGGGTTCTTGATTCCAGTGCAATTTCTTGAGCCCAACAGTCACTGGAGCCCCTGCACTTCGTACACAGCACCTCTAGACCAAAGTGAGAAGACAAATCTACCCATCTCAGAACCAATGCAATGGTGTTACTTGTAAGATCTTTGATATTCGCACGTGTTTCCATCATTTCAAAAGCTTGATATAAATAAATCAAGTTGATAAATAAATAATATGAGTAGATCCACCCTCTAACTTTAGGCATCTGTAATGTGAATGTCATCCTTCAGGACAACTCAAACCTACTTTCCAGCCGCTGGCGAAGGACATGATTCCCTGACCTGTATATTTTCCCTACTCTAACCATCAAATGGATCACAACCAAGGAGTGTTTTTTGGCCTCCGTTTCCATAAAAATAATTCATATTGGTACCTCAAATGTAGTTGCCTATATTATTTGTGACAGAAGCCACACACCATCTCATATAAATGTATTTTTAGCTTTATAACTATTATTGTCTTTTTGTTTGGGATTTCTCCAGTTCTTTCCTGCTCTTTCAGTGTCAAAATTCTTTCCTAATGACATCATGTTCTTTTTATTTCTGCCTTTCCTTGCTCCACCCTCACAGTCTTTTCATTTTCTCTGTATCCATCAAGACAATCTCTGTTCTCACAAGGTACAAAAAAATCAAGGAGTTACCACTGTTTATTCCCAGTCTCATCACCTTCAGCATTGTATTGTCACTTAGGTTTGTTTACTTTTGTTTTACAGGTTTTGATCTGAAACTCATTGGTGTCATTGGGGTGTTGAATTTTGAGTCAAAGATCAGCAGCAAGGCCAGTATTAAAATATTTGTGCAAAAGAAGCTCCTCAGCTCGCTTACCAAAATACCATGCTTTGGAAACCTGTGAGCAAGGTTCACCGTGAAAGATGTAGAAATACCCTGGAAGAGGTTATATGGAAACAAATCTGTTTTCATTCTGACTCACTTAAATCAGCAGAAGTCCTTCCATTACCTTATAACTTGAATACTCCACAGGTATTGGAGCTGAAATTTGATCAACAGCATCACTGGATTTCCAACCCGTTGGTTTTAAGACTTTAACCTTGATCTTGATTAATTCTTGATTCTTTAAAGAGCTTAGTACTGACTTCTTCTGCAAAACAAACCTGAATCATTAAACAACTGAAAAACTAAATTCAAATAATTATTTCCAATCTTCGTACTCACAGAATATCCAAACTACCATTAATCACCTCAACAAACAGGCTGAACTCGGCTTTTTACAAGTCATTAGTCCTTGATCAAATACACTTGACCCACCTGTATCTGATGAAAGAAAATCGCTCTCGCAAAGATAATGAGCCATTGGTATTAATATCCTTAAAACAATCCAAACTGGTATTTAAGAAATTACTTGTATAATTTAACCTTCTCCCTAATTGTATCACCTTTATGCTTAAATATTGCAGACATCTAACCACCTTTTCTGTGTTGGGGGTACATAAAAAATTACAGAAAAAGAAACTAATAAAACTAATCGCTCTTTGAAGCCACTGCAATGAGGTAGAAAGGCCATCCCAGGAATTCAGACACTCACCCTGGATTTCAGAAATGAGGAGAGTGGTCTCTGAACTGCCAAAGGCTATTGAGTGAAATTGGGGAAATTGCTTTGGTCCAGACCAGACTCTCTAACTCTTCCTAAATATCAGTTACAGTTTAGGCTGCTGGGCCTCAGAAAAGGATTTGGAGTGTATGCTCTTGTCTCTCAAGCCCAGGAATGCTTACAATGAATTAGTGTGCCTAACTGGGCAGGGAAGTCTCTTGATGCTTGAATATCAGAGAACATCAAGGGATGCATTGCTTCCTAAGGGAAGAGAAGCCAGGGTGACAGCAGGACCAGCAGAGACAGTGGATTCATCAACAGGAGTGGCAGTCACACAGCACTTGAATAAGATGGGCAGACAGATGTATGGTGACATCCAGGTTCAGTCAGCAGCCCCAAATAGCCAGTGAAGGTCATGACAACAAAGCAGGTCCAAGCTCAAGACAGAAAGCCAAATCTATGGGTCAGGTCAGTACCTGGAGTGACAGTGCACAGAGTCAGGCACGTCCTGATGGAGAGGGTCATCTGTTTGGTGAGCACAGCTTGGCACAGCCCAGCTGGATGGTTGGACCAGACAGTCTGCACACATCCCTCCCATCACAGAATCACAGAACAGGTCAGGTTGGAAGGGTCCGCAGTGGGTCATCTGTCCATTCTCCATACTCAAGCAGGGTAACCCCAGAGCACTTGGCACAAGATTGTCACTGCACAGGAAAGAAGTTCTTCCTCATGTTCAGGTGGAACTTCCTGGGCATCAGTTGCTGCCCGTGGCCTCTTGTCCCATTGCTGGGCACCCCCGAGCAGAACCTGGTCCATCCTCTGCTCCCTCCCTGCAGACACTGACAGACAGGGATGAGGTCTCCTCTCAGTCCTCTCTTCTCAAGGCTGCACAGGCCCAGCTCCGTCAACCTTTCCTCAGTTCAAAATTGTCAATATTTGAAGAATACCTAAAATATCTTACCCTTGACACAAGTTTTGAGGAAAACTACAAAAAATTGGGAGGTGTCTCTCAGGTACGATGCCAAATCCTATGATGGCAAACATAGAACTGGCAAATTCATCAATTCTGATTTGCTACTAATTAGTTCAAGCATGTCATATAAAGACAAAAAACTTAATCTTATAATGGATTTAGCACTGCACCTGCTCCTTCCCTCCAGTCCTTCTGGCAAATTACGTTCTGTTAGGGGCATCATATCTTATTACCACTCATGAAGATGTACAGTCACAAAATCATTCTGAGCCTTTCCAGGGGTGACTCTTCAGAGCTTGGGCACTGAAGCAAGTAGTGTTTCTGTCCTAAAGCTGATATAAGTGGGAAAAGGCTGGGGTTCTCAGTGCTGGAAGTGCTTTAAGTGATGGGTGACAAGAATGATTGGCATGCTGGAAGGATTTTTAAAGCAACAAATAGTGGATATGTAAGACAGAGTAAAAAGTTATGACATCTCCAAATATAGAAAAGATTAGTCTGTTACAGGGAAAAATACATTATTTGTCTCTGGAACTTGGGATCAGAGGGCATCACACAAAATGCTTTTTAATACATTGAACACTTACATAAATATGCCATGACAGAAATAAAAAAACACATTTATAATTATGTCAGTAGGGATTTTACTGAGAGATAGAAGCCTGCAAAAGACATAAAGCAAAGGATGTGCTACAAGGCATAAGACCACTACAGTTAATGAGATTAGGAGACAAATTTTTTTGGGAAAATTATTCTGATCTTTTTTGCTACAATCACCTTTTCAGCACAGATTTCATGCAGCTTCATTTGGCTGCACTCAGAGACAGGCAGAGGAACATGTGAGTTCATCGGGTGCACCACTAAGGAAAATCCAAATGGAACAAATCGTGCACTGTGTTGGTCAACACTGAAATATCACATGTACACCAGTGATAATAGATGGGATCATCAAACAATTCCTCACACATGTCAAAGACGTCAGAAAAAAAGCAGGCATTTGTATGATTTCCAAATCTAATTCTCTCAAGAATGGGGAAGGAGGAGCTGTAAGTCCTTCCTACCTCCATGCATGCCTGAGAGAAAAAAAGGATGATCTAATAGGGAGCAGAACTGTTTCATCCTCTCCAGCTGCAAAGTAGACATGAATGAGCATTTCCCCTTGCTAAGTAACATAAAAGACATTGAGTACCAGAAGAAGGCAGGGCTTTGAGGTGCTGCTCTTCCACAGAGCGACAGGGACCACTGACCTCAATAAGCTCTGCCCTCATAAACACAGAATTTCTAGGAGGTTAAGGAGACAGCAATAAGCATAGGTCAGTGTAACAGGAGGAAAAAAAACCAACTAGGAGCTGTATATTAGGCAGCAAAATCTTTTATAATGAGGGCATAGCTACAGCTTAACATCTGAAGGGAATATATCTCCATGGAGAACTCCTATTCTCTGCATTCGCTTTTTCATTATCATTTTATCCATTAGTGTAATTTCTCTGTTATAGAAAATGAGTGTCAGAAACCAGAATGCTTTGCTTTATTTGTATCCAAGCCAGTGCCAATCAATACCAGAAGTATTCCCAGTGCCCTGTCAATGCACTTCAACCCTACCTTGTTGAGAGTCCTTCTTAATTGACTCCAGTGAAGCAAATCCAATTTCCACAATCTCGGTCCTTGCACACATATGCTAAGACAGCTAAATTTAAACTATTTCTGCTGTTTTGTGGTGTCTACTCTGACACATACGACAGAGTGAGATCACCAGAATTTGCTTTATATCTTAATTTTAAGACCATTTAATTGGAATGATTTTATGCTATTGTTTCTGGGTGATATTAAAGTAATATCCTAGAGGAAAAAACCAAATACATTATTCTACCCTATCACTGACTCTCTCTGAAACCACCTTCTTTACTTTTACTGCCGGATCTGATTTATATCCAAGACATAAGTGTCAATAACTTGTTTTTGATGGGCAAAATACTGCCAGAAAAAAATGGATATAGTTGAACATTAGGCTATAAAGTGGGGTATGAAGTATAATTCAGATGGGCTTCATGACACTTGTCCCTCATATGACACACATTCTTTTCATTTCCAATTTCATTGGAACAAGGGGGAAAAATGGTTTCCAATCTGTCCCACCCCATAAAAATAGACCTGTGTTTAATTCTTCAGGACCTAAAATTATCCTTTAGATATTGTCAACCAATCATCCAAGGAAAACGTTCACGGGCAAAGTAATAGAGAAATCTTCTAGGTACAGAGATGGCTAAAATATTGCTGTAGCTTCGGTTTTAATGACAGCACTCAAAGTATTAGTGTTAAATGCACTGATAATAGTGGGATCATCTGCCATGTGCTTTTATATTTTTTAGTAAATGGTGTAGTTTGGTACATGTGTTGCTGCAATTTATACATATAAATGATTTCACAAAAATGAATAGCTAATAGTATTGCTCCCTTATATCCAGCGGAGGAACTGCATGCTCTGAAAGAGAACATCCAAGTACTACTTGGCCGTACAAGCTTGCAAAATTAAAAGAATAACCTTCATTATTCATGGATATCTTGGTTTGTGTTTGTGCTTGTCTGGAGAGCCGCAGCAGCACAGCCTTGATGTACCCTGGATTGGTTTTAATTGCTAGTTCTGTGCCAGGGATTGAAAATTAGAACAAAGACAGCAGCAGCCCAAGGGCCAGATGTGGTTCAGGTCACTTTCTAAGTGAGTTTGGGACATTCTGCTGGTCAGGATGCCAGTTATATCAAAGTAGAGTTGCTGACTTGATGAGATAAAGTATTTTGGGGCCCAAGACTGGAAGCCTTCATCACGCTGGGGAGCACTTGAGCTGGAATCTCCAGTGTTTCTCTGAGGTTTGCTTCCTGAATATCAGGATCATATCATGGTGATCCAGTAGGTGTAGAAATCATAGAACAAGACAAAGGATCTCCTTCATGGATACTCAGCTACCTATAAAAATAGTTGCATTACAGAATCACAGAATCACTTGGATTGGAAAAGACTTGAAAGGTCATTAAGTCCAACCTTTGCCTTGTCAACTAGACCAGACCACTGAGTGCCACATCCAGTGGTTGCTGGACACCCCTAGGATGGTGATTCCACCACCTCTTTGGGCAGCTCATTCCAATGCTTAACAACCCTTTCCATGCAGATATTTTTCCTGAAAGAAGAATTTGGTTTGGAAGAAAACTACTTCGCGAGTAAACATTCCAGACTGAGGTAAAAAAGGGTAGAAATTTTTTCTCCATGCAAATAAAGTTGAGGGAAAGAATGACTTGACTCAAACCCACATTGCTGACTCTTCTCAGGGTTAGAATCCACTGATGGCCTTTACATTTTTGGCATTGCTGTCCTCTCAGGTGCTTTAATTCTGGTCCCAGTGCAATTATTGATGGTGGCCTTAACTTCAGCAGGAGTGGAGCTAGATCACCTTCGAGTGTTTCTGGAAGTCTCACAAAGAGCATTTAATGCAGAACAGGTTACAGCCATAGTCATCAGTACCTATTTTCAGTGTCTACATTTGATATAACTAAGGGAAGACAATTGTTATTCGTCTTGACAATCCCTATCTACTGCATCAGCTCTTTCAGGGGAGCAATTCACTATCCATTAGCAGACCCCTTTAAATCAGATCATAAAAGCAGGTGACAGAAGTGCAAATGAAAAAAAAATCTGAGTTTTTTTTACAACTTCTTTCCAGAGCTTTAAATTTCAAACCTTACTATGCCATTTTCAGCATTAGTAATGTGGATTCTTAGTCAATTTTCATTTTTAAGTCCCTATTTTTGTAGTCGACTGCATAATTTTTCCCCTACCTCATCTGTTAGGATGTTAAATTTGGCATTGGTTATTTCCAGTTTTGAAGTAGATGTTAAATAGGAATAGAAACACCTAATTTTGTAAGACTATTGAAGAGTTGGGCTATTCACTTAAGCTATTCTGGAAACAATCATCTCTACAGTGACAAAAAAATGGTTTTGTAAATTTGTGTAGATACACTAAAGACAGGGAAGTTATTCCACAGAAGCTGAGAATATGGTCCCTTGAGCCAATTGTATGCCTGATATAGCTCCACAGGAATGAATGGAAGCACACCAGAGATTAATTTAAACACATTTCCACAGATAAATGGAAAAAACCCTATGTATTGCCTGCTATAGCAGAGCTGAAAGTCACCATTCTTTTGAGTATCAGCTTGCAGAGTAAAGAAAAGGCTGCAGATTTGACCCTGAAGGATTTAGACCCAAGAATTTTTTCAGATGTGCAAACCCTGCAGCATCACAGGGTATAAATCAGCCTAGGTCTTTTATCTTTTATGTTTTCAGAACCAAATTAAAAATGTAGGATAAAATGTAAAGAAATCTAGGTATTTTGCAAGACAGGTGATTCTATGATTCTATGATTAAGCAGGATTGTTTCTCCTCTAAAGATGTTTTGTTCTTCCTGTCTCTATAGGTCTTCCATCCACACACTGATTTTAGGCATCTAACTTAAAAAGGTACACATCTTATCCTTATGCCATTGCTGTCGTTGGTCAGTGAGAAGAGGGAGGATCCTTCAGAGCACAGTCAAGATATTTAATATATATTTACTGGAATAATCCTTCAGAGAAATATTTTTTTCCATTTACATTGAATGCATTGGTTAAATCTATAGTGGTAAATCAATTCTCCCTGGATTGTACAAAACCTTGTTAGCAATCTTTGCTAGTGTGGATGTAGCTCTAGAAAATAGAGGGGGACAGCTTCTTAATTTGGTCACTTAAATTAAATGGATAATATTAGGTAATAGGAAGAGCTCCCCAGAAAAGCCTCACGTGTTTGCAATGAATTTGATGCAGAGATGATTTCTGCCTGCAAAGAAATCAGAGAGAAAAAAAACCTAATTGACCTAATGGACTTTGTTTGTTATGATGATTGGAAATCAAACACAGGCTGGGAAATGAGAGAAGCTAATGACCAGAGCTGCAAGAATTAGCTGTAGACAATTCTCCTGTACCTCAATTTTCAGACACTGAATTTTATCTTTTTAAACAGTTCTCTTCAAATGTTTCAGACTGTAATGGCACCCTCTTTCCCCACCTCATCTCCAGTATGTCATGTCTCAGTTTTCATTCAAGCTGTCCCTCCAGCTGGCTCCTTGCCTTGTGATTTTACTCCTTTGGACAAATTGAAGCAAATTGCTCCCAGGACACATTCAAGAGTAGCAAAACCAAGCAGGTTTGATTTTTATTTTTCTTTTTCTCCCAGGCTAAAACATGCTTCTTGACTACAGGTGCTGCTGGGTCGAGCTTGCTCCCAGTTCTCTGGCAGCTCTGAGCGTGAAAAACACATTCCTCATCAATTACCCCAGGTGATATCATAAGGGGTCCTGTGTCTCTTCATTACAAGTTAAAATATCACAAATATTTCACATGGATCTTCTTTCTTTCACCAGGCTCCTGCAGCTCAGAGCTGCGAGAAGATCTTTTATAACCTTTCCAGCATATGGTCCTCAAAACCAACGCCTAAAGATATCCTTTCCTGTCCTATCCTTCAACAGGCTGTTTATGTTAACTCCTAAAACACTATGCATTTGTTACTGTTCAGAATAGTCTACACTGGAGCCTTTTAATCAGTCTTAATATGGGGCTGAGAATCATAGAATCAATCAGGTCGGAAAAGATCTCCAAGATCATCAAGTCCAACCTTCGACCGAATATCACCATGCCCACTAAACCACATCATGAAGTGCCACTTCCAGGGGTGGTGACTCCACCACTTCCCTGGGCAGCCTGTTCCAATGCTTAACCACTCATTCAATGAAGAAACGTTTCCTAATATCCAACCTGAACCTCCCTGGGCACAAATTGAGGCCCTTTCCCCTTGTCCTACCACCAGTTACCTGGAAGAAGAGGCTGACCCCCCTCTCATGACTAGATCACTTTAGCTGAATTTGGCTTCTGATTTCAGATGGCTTCTTATTCCTTTATTTAGAAATTTCATTTAATGTTGTGGATTGCTCTTGGGAAATGTATTTCCGATTTTCTTTTAAAGTTTTTCTGTTTCAACAGGAAATAATCAGTGTGATTCAGATATTTCTGCAACGGATATGGCTCAAAATGCTATGGTTAATAAAATAACTCCAAATTTCTCCCCTCTGTCTCTGTAAATGCTGGATGGAAAAGGATGACTGGTATGTGTGCTCTTATCTTGGCTGTACTGATTATTTTTTTATGTGTTAATGTGGAAGAATCCACGAATGAATAATTCCTTTAAGCAAACTTAGTATGGTGTGTACAGAGCAGTGAATAGTGTTCATGACTAGAGAACTCATTGCAGATCAGATAGAATAAATGTTGTAAGCTGAAAGAAAGAGGAGTTTAATCAAGGCCACCATGTGTCATATTAGTAATTTTATATCCATATATAATGAGTGTGTGTGCATTAAAAATGGTTTTGTGGTTCCAGATCCATGGCATCTTGCCTGAGATGGTCACGAGTATCAAGATCATTGAGTTCATGGGTTTTAGTTAAGTGAAGAAAAAAATAGAAATTGCTATTATGAAGATGATATTATTATTCCTATTTATGCAAGTCAGATGTTACACTAAATGGCTCTAATCATGCAGATGTCAAGCTGAAACTTTTAATTGAATTTTAAAGCAATCTTTCACAGTGACTTGGGGAAAAGAATAATGATTAGTCATTACACCTATTATTACAAAAATTCCACCTCCCATCGTTTCCGTCAGTCTCAAGAATATCAGAGGTAACTGGAGTCTGACCCACACACTGTGAGTGGCAGATAGAAAAATGATAATTATATACAGCACAGTAACAGTTCCAGGAGAGACATATGGCCCTGGTATTTCTGTCTGTTAGCTGGGAGTAGCAGCGCTTCATGGTTCAGTGATCTGTTGGATAATCACAAAATAAAATAAAAGATATCATTTGTTACAGAGAATAAGCCTCAATAATGCTGTTGAACTACAAAATGACTCCTCTGTAATCACTGGTTGTAACAAGATGTGAATGATCCCTGTGCCATACACTGGCTCTGACATCACGCCATCATTTACACTCCTAAATGAATAAGCATTTGCTTTCATATGAAGACACATTACTCGGGTCTCAGAAGCAGCACTGTCATAAATTTCACTTGTTATTTTATTTATATTTCCCCCTTAGGAAAAGAAGTTATTCAGTAGAAAGCCTCTAGATTCCGGCAAAAGAACAAGTATTGCCAATGGGTCCCCGGGATCCTGGGTGTTGTGCAGCGCAAATAAAATTAGCAACTGTCACAGTTTGGCCCCCACAGAAACTTAAGATATTTCAGTGGCAGCACTGTAACTGAGAATGGAGGTGGTCCTAAATACCTCTTTATGTGTGCTGAACTGCCTTTGCTATCCCAAAATCAGATATTTCTTTGAATCACAGAATCGTTAAGGTTGGAAAAGGCCTCTAAGATCTCTAAGTTCAACAGTGAACATAAACTGCGAATATTATCCCTCATTCGTAGAAATCTACACTTTGGTCTGACTCTTCCTGTTAGAATTGAGCCATTGGAAAAATATATCCTACACATACAGAAAACTTCTCCCTTCTGCTTTAAAGCTACACCTAAACAAATCGTTTCAGTTATAAGGTCGTCATCTAGATTATAGAAGAAATGCCTGCCATTAATCCATATCATCAGGAAAGGAATTTAAAGCCCTTTGCATCCATTCAGGATGAAATTCCCAGTGGGAAGACAGTACTAGACTCTGACTGAAGAGCAGAAGTCTGTTCTGTGGCCTGGAGATGAACAGTTACCACCTATCCGTACTCAAACCCTTAACGAATTTTGCAACCCGAAGGAAGGTCACAACATCCAAGCTGGGACTATTCCCTGGACTGTAGAATTTCTAAACCTCTTCAGTAAAGGGGAGAGTGTTTACCAAGTGTGCCATGGACCATCTTGGCAGCTGAACACTGATTTCCTGTGCCTCTGCCAATGGCCCAGGAAATATTGAATGGACTAGGATGGATGAAGCGTGCGTGTCCTGATTGTACTTCTGAAGATCGTGCAGATTCAAGCTGCACACTGCTTTGCCGCCTGACTCCTGTGAATGAATTTCACCCTTATTTATTAAAAACACCGAGCAGGGTTCTCAAACACAGCTGCCCAAATTCTAGTTTCACTTTTATGTACTGAATAAAGGACCGTGATTTTCAAAAGCAGAGTTTTCTTAAGGATCAAGAGTATAATTTCTCACATATCACAGATCATGAGTTTAGAATCTTCAAAGACAAAAAAATCTAACAGCTGTGAAAACTAAAGGTGACAGGTATTTTTTTTAAAGATAAAGTGGTATTAAATACTCCAAGAAGTTTAGTTAGACCCTTTCAGCTGAAATTTTACAACATTGGCATAATTAATTTTTAGTTCTGGAAGCTTAATTTACATTTTTAACATAATTCATACAAACTATATTGTTTTGGGGGATTTTTTTTCACTACCTTTTCAAAGCATTTGCACCACAAACTGCTGAATTTTGTATCACGAATCCTCCATATTTTTGGGTAGATTTTTGTTTTGTAACAAATAATAATTAAATGTATTATTCTTCATATAATGCTTGAGACTGTAAAAATTATAGGGAAAATAGTGAAGATTTGAGTTTGCTTTTGTTTTGTAGCTATTCATTTTGCTGCAATAGCATGATTTCACTTAATAGTGATATTTTAGAATAATGAAGATTGCTAATTACATAGAACTTGAAATTAAAAGGTATGATGGCAAAATCAATACGAAGTGTTTGATGCCACCACTGTTCTTTTCTGGGATTTCCTTCTTCAAAAATCTTTATCTGATGTTTTCTGCATTTTTAAAAAATATATTTGGATTTTTTAAACTTACCCACAGGCACACGTGAGAGTATTCCTAACCTGCCATGTGTGTATGACTTGGTGTTCAGTGAACTGCAACACCACCTCTGATAACTGGAACCAATAACTCTGCTTCAGCTCTGCGCCACAGCAGCCAAAATACCTACCCCAAAAAGAGAGGAAAATACATCAAAGAGCTGGAAATGTTGTAAGGACACAAAAATATAAAATTACTAGAGAATTTGAAGAGGTGTTGTGAAAACTAGTGTCCATTACTCATTCATTCATCACCTCGAATTCGTTCAATGCAATATATTTTAGAGTTCCATCCAAAGGGAGTTGCCAATTACTACCCAATAGAGGTTTCATACATATTTCCTTTCCTAAATTGCTTACGCTATTAAGCAAGACAATGATAACCCTGATTTTTTATTGCCTTCTTGATAAGTCATTCACACCATTTCCTGTCTTTTATGTAACTTTTAAAAGGGCAAATCTGAATAAGAAACAGCAGAAAAACTTTCAGTGTGGTGTTTGAATCCTGTATTCCAATCCAGTTCAATCTTTATCCTCACTACCAAAGGAATCAAGATTTCAGTGGTAATCAAGTTACCATTAGCAGATATTTCGACAAAGTCATAGTGATATTTTAATGTCTGGGGGTCTCAACATGGAGTTCCCCAAATTCTCTCATGTTCACCCACATTAATCAATTCTTCAGCAGCAACAGGATTGGGTTTTCTACATCCCTGTATTACTGCTGGGTATGATGGCAAAATCCCCTTACCAACAGTCTTTTCAAATACAGACTAAATATTGAGAACTTTCATGTATATCTGTATATTTAGATATATGTATATAATTGAAGATCTTAGAGGTCTTTTTCAAACTTAATGATTTTATGATTCTGATTTTTTTCACACTTGCACATGTATAGGTACAGATGGTGTGGATAGTTGTGTACAAACATTTAGACATAAGCAAGTGCATCTCCACATCATCTAAAATGACAACTTGACTTGTCATTTCAGCACTCCAAAGTTTTCATAAAATGGATCCTAAGTCTACAGAAGCACTGAAATGTTCTTAAGTTGTTTAGAATCTCTTTCTTGCTTCTAAATTTAAAACTAGGCTTTTGGGGCACAGGCTGTACTTTCTCTGGGGGTGTAATTGTCATGTACATATTAATATATGCAAATAAAATTGGAGTTTCAACAGCCACTATTCCTCCAAAGGTTAGATTCTCTAATTAGAGCCAAGCAATTAGTTCTAAAAAGTTTCCATTTTTTTTTCCAGAAGCCTTGCGTTTCCTTAACAGTGAAATTCCATCTCAGTTCTTCCTTTTTGTTTCAAGATATGAAATAATTACAACTGTATCTTCATTTCATCTTGCCCACTAATTGCCCCCTTTAACACAGAGCATTTCAAATGGTGTCTTTTTGAGATTTTATAGCTTTCTAAGATGTACATGAGTATAGGTGCAATGTTAGAACAAATTGAACTGTTCTTTGTCATCCTGACACCTTAAATCCCATGTTGCTGACTGATGTGACTGGGGAACCAGAAATAACTAAGTCTCCAGGCTTAATCTTTTCTCACCTCCTCCCCCCCCCCCTTTTTTTTTTGTTAAATAAAAAAAAATAATCTTGGTTTGATGTAGGAATATCGTGACCCACTGAGTGCACTCAAAGACTAATGAATAGTTGAACTTTTTTCTTCCTTTACTATGAGATCTTTAATTTTAAAATAAACTGTATTTGACCTTAGCATGACTTTTTGATTCCTTCTCGTAAATGGAAAAATCAACAATGATCAAATGGAAAAGGTCAGATGCTGAGAACAGCAAAGTGATTCGTGTAACTTTGAATGATTCATGGGACATGATCATTTTTATCATAAAAAAAGAGTAAACAAATCAATGTAACATGCCTGTCAGTCTGCTGTCTGAAACGAGTACCCACATCCACAACATGTAACTGGAGGCAAAAAGAGTCTATTCTTCCAGCATGTCCCTGCAGGGAGACACAGGCAGCTCCAGAGGGTAAGTCACCACCCCCAAGACACACATTCCCCTCCAGTGTGCTCGTCTCTCTTTCTCCACTGATTATTTGGGGAGCTCAGAGTCAGCAGGCTGGGAATGCAGATCCCTCAGCCCAGTGCCTAAAAATACCAAATACCCCGGCAAAGGAGGAGTAGTGAAGTGAATTCCCTGTGTGGCAGCCAAAAATAACTGTAAGGTTTTCATTTGCAGGAGCTGGTGGGCAAAAGATGGGGGCTTAAATCCCCTTCCTCAGCTCACAGGTGTGAGTGCACAAGCTGGCTGAGCCGGTGGAGTTCACCCTGCCATCTGTCCCTTGTTTCATGCCACAAACAGGGATATAAATACCTCTCCAAACAAGGTAAGGGAAAAAATGGAGGAGGAGAGGCCCAAGGAGAGCTTCAACAGTGTTGAGGTAATGAAGACGTGACATGTACGGGCAAATATGCCAAGGACTTATCAGGTTGCACTTGCCCAGAAAGAGAACCCAGATGTCTCCAACAATGTGAAGCAGCAGCAGAAGGAAGTGACCTGAGGGAGGTGGAAAGAGACAAGGAAGTTGGGAGCCTGTGAGGAGTGGAAAGGATGAGTGTGTAGGGAGAGAGTACAGTGTTGCCAAAATGTCTCATTGCTTCTGCTCAGAGATCTGATGACACTCAGAAAGGGCTGGAGGAGAATTTTGCAATTAGCCTTTCACACCCTCTGCCCTCCCCCAGGTTTTTCCTTAGGGGAAGGAGGAGAAGGGGAGGAAATGAAGGGAAGGAAATAAAATCCAACCTGTTCTTTTTATTTTATGCACCAACCCTTGCTGGGGGCTGTGCCTTAAGGCACAATATAGCCCATACTGATTATTATAACAATTTTAAGCTTATTCCCACTTCTAGAAAATTGATACACATGTCTAATATGTGTGCCTACATATTAGACATGGTAGTGACTGTATTTTTTTTAAGGAATATGGGGAAATGGATGCTGCAAGCACCATCAGACACTGATCATCCCAGAACCTGACAAAGGTGGCAGTGTCAGCCTCAGCCAGGACTGTAGATCCACTTACCTGCCTACCTGTGTAGGCATAGACTCTGCCTTAGGTAGTGACTGATGTTCACAATCTAAAGCCTCACTGCCTTGAAACCTAAGTTGATTATTTGTTATATAGGCACAGAAAACAAAGAGAAAGGTGTTTTTAGAGGATTATTAAATGTTAGATACAAAAATTTTTTTGGTTTAATGAGTCAAAATATCAGATTTATTGTGTTGATTGTATTTTTTGTGGATTATCATTTTCTCACGCAGGGTAGCATTAATTTGCTTGGTAGTACGGAGTAAACATCAAGAATACAATCCTTCACCATATTTTTCCTGACATTTCCAGATGCATTGAGAGGGAAATACTCTAACTTTCATAGAGTCATAGAATGTTTTGGGTTGGAAGGGACCTTAAAGACCACCTTGCTCCAACCTCCTGCCATGGGCAGAGACACTTTTCACTATCCCAAGTTGCTCCAAGCCCTGTCCAGCTTGGCCTTGAACACTTCCAGGAACGAGGCAGCCACAGCTACTCTGGGCAACCTGTGCAACTGCCTCACCACCCTTATAGGAAAGAGCCTCTTCCTGATATTCCTTATATTTTAAGCACTCTATCACTGTTTGCCCACAATTTGTATTTTCACTGGTAAAAGAAGGATCTGCTTGTAGTGGACTGATTGAAACTTAACTTTGCTCTGTCATATTTTACCATAAACGAAGGTCCAGGGTATGACTAGGAGGATAAATATCTTTCTCTGGCAAGATAACATCTTTAAAGACTTAAAATTCTTTCCCCCAAGCAGATGACTTCACCAGAGAGGCTACTGCTACAGTCATTCATCTCTGTATTTGGAAGACTGTCAGTGCCTGACAAAGCACAGACAAACAGCCTTACCTGCAGCTGTAGTATTGATTTGGAGGCTTCAGTGTTTCAGCACCTCCCTGTAAAAATGAGAATAAACACTTTTCTGCACACCAAAGAGGACACACAAGTAGAAACTACTTCAAAGTTGTGCACATGGGTGTACTTCTAAAAGCCAGGATGTGAAGCATCTTCATGAAGCAATAGGTCCTACCTCTTCCCTGGATCAAAGCCATGAGGAGCTCCTCTCCTAAAGTCATGGTACTACTGCTTCTTCTTTTTTCTTTGCCTTTTTTAAGGTTGAGCAGCTTCCAGATTCTAATTTTGTCTACCAGAATGCTCTAATCCTCTAATTTGGGAAAGAAAGCTGCTAACATCCCACCTTTTTACGAAGATTTCCCAATCCTTAATCCCTCGCTCCCTGCGCATGAAACCACACCCAGCTGACAGAGCCCCCCAAAACTACGTTGCGTCAACCATGAACTTGCTGACGCCGGCTGGGAGCAGGGAAGGGATGGCACAGACTCCCGAGACCTCTCCCAGCCTTGTTTTCCACGCCTTTATGAAAGGAGCAGCAGGAGATGGGTTCATCCAGTTCAACCACATGGGATCTTCCCTCATCAGGTTTCTGTGGAGCCAAGGTGCGTCGTAAAGCTGTCATCCCTTTGGGTGATACTCAGGGGGCTGGGACAAGGCAAACACCATCTGCTCTTCCTCCTTGGCACTGCATCTTCACAGGCTCTGGGAGGTGCATTTGTACCTCCAGGAGGAGTTAAATCAAGATCTTACTCATCAAAGATATTGTAATAGTCGGCCAGAAATCTAATATAAATGTCAAGCAGTTGTTCTCTGAAATATCATAGGCGTTGTTTGCCATATTGCTGCCTTTACCTTTCTCATGTGAATTTAGTTAGAACTGGTAATAAAGTGTTCCAAAAGAACATGGGAGAATGCTGACTGGACAAAAGGAAACTTTCCTCAAGAACGTAACAATTTTGTCAAAATTTTCAGGATAAAGTAATCTGATGTTTGTTTACATGGAAAAGAAAAAAAAAAAGGCTGGATTCTTCACCTGCACTTTGTCATGTATTAGAGATTATATGTTGCAGACATACATAGAAAAAATGCAATTTGAATGCCAAAAAAAGGAGGATCAGCAGGAAAAGATGAGATGTTCTCTGAAAAAAACTTGTTTAAAATGTATTTTGTTTAAAAAAATTACCTCAATGTTTTCCCACAATTAAAAAGATAGCAAATTTTGGTCCAGAAACTGATGACACTTTATATGCAGACTGAAGTGCTGCCGAGGTGAGGTGTGGCTGTGAAGGTCATCTCCATTTTTCTCAGTGTTGAGGTAGATAAATCCTTCTAACGCTTTTTAGACTTCTTCACATCTAGAGTCTGGATGTGTTAGAGACCCAAATCCTGTATTTGTCTGCTCAGGTGAATAGCTACCAAGTTTTGGAAGAGATTATACTGTTTTGGTATTTCTCATCTGATTTAAACCATTCTGAAGCTCCTTGAATTTCACTTTTGTGCATGCTCAGAGATATTCCTGTCTGATTGCTTTGATACCAGCAACACCCCCTGAGGCGGTTGAACTGGCAGATGTTTTCAGATTACCAGTTTACCAGTTCGGACACACACTTCATTAAGGAGAGATACAGACACTTTCTATTGAAAAGAGTGACAATGTCCGTCTTTCATATTATAATCCAATGGTAGGAGCACAGACACACGTGGGAAAGAGGGCCATCTTCCTTCTCAAGGACACAGGTCCATTTGCTCTCCTCTCAGAAGAGAAGCCACAGCATCTGGTGGGTTCAAGCTGCTGCTGTCTGAGCTCATTTTTTATTTCAGATGGCGACTTTTGCAGTGATGTTTGATGTAAAGACAGAAACATTGAGATCTCTTGATGACCTGAGCATGGCTGACCCTGAGCCGAGAAGGCAAAAACCCCCAAGTTTCCTACTTTGAAAGGAACACCACGTCCAAGACTATATGATATAAAGGTGGGTGAAAGCATCTCTACACATTTAAAGCAAAGAGACCACTGTCTTTGCAAATACCGAAAAATGTTAAGACTTTGGACTGTAAAAGAACGTATTTGACTCCAGCTCTGTCCAGTTGCCAAGCTCAGGAGACCAGCAGGATCTCAGAGGTACCCCTGCACAACCAACCACCTGCTCACCAAGGGATAGTAATATTTAGGTTCTCATGCCTGAGGTGCACAACCTTCCCTAGACAATATATAGGGAATTTCATCCTGTAGGACACAGTTGCAGAGTGTTTTGCACACTCAGTGCCAGCAAGGCTGGTGTCCATGTTATACTGGACTTAGCCCTTCTCCAGGTGCCTTCAGCCGCTGACTCCTCTGCTCACACAACCTTGTAGTGACACAGGGAACCCATCAGAGTGGTTTCATGACTCCAGCGAAATTTAACCTCAGCACTAGCTCAGAGTGCACCACTTTTCGTGGTGGGTACATTCAGGGCAGTGGAGCTATTTCTCCAGCCACACTGCTCATATTCCGTGGTGCTGGAAACTTCAGTGAAGTTCCTCTCCTCATTTACATTGCATTGTAGGAGTTTAAAGCCTCTTTGAAGAAGTGAGGCTAGAGAAAGGATTTGGAAGATGAGAGAATGGACAAGAGAGTATATCAGCCCTTTCATTCTTTAGATTTGAAGGGCATGTGAGATCAGTATTCAGTGGAGCCAAAATACAGTCACAGTTTTTGGATGAATCCACTCATGCATTGCGAATCATACAGAGAAATTTTCCCCTCCAATGACTAAGGGGAAGGATTCAGGGGTCTGATATTAAACTGGGGTAAATTATCTTAGTTTCTTTGACACCAGTGAAGCCTTGACAGTTTACACATGCTGCTCGCAGATGTCAGTCGCTTGCAAACACTGCCATTGTAAGCCAAATTTTAACGGGTGACCTATTGATTAAAGGCTTATGTGTTTCTACTGTCCTGTTCCTAATCCCTCTATGAAAACTGTTTTGAAGAGAGTACTTTTTGAAGCATGCAATGTTAGCTTCCAGTAAAAAGAAGGCCAGCCTTTATAAAGGAGCTCCTAGTGATTCAGCAAAGATTTCTATTTTCAGCAATTTTGCTTCATTAAACTTCTTTGGGTCTTACCAAAAGTTACAGTAGATCATGACAGCGGTGTCGAGGACTCGCTTGGAAATTGTGTCAGATCTTTGACCAGAAAGCTCCTGAACTGGTCTCAGTGCTATTAAACTAACGGATCCAGCTTTGTGTCTGCGGGAGATGTTTTGTTCCCCTGGACGTCGCGTGTTGCGGGACCCCCGCTGGGGCATTCTGTGCCCTTTTATTGTTTACAGTTTGCGTGTTGGGACTGGGCTGTCAGCTGGAAGCATGGGCTGGGTCAGACTGCATTGTCATGCAAATGACCCCCAGATTTACATATTACCCTAGACTAATATTCATTGTGATGACTCAATAAGGCCTTTGATGGATAATAATTTTTCCAAGACTACAGTCTTCTTTGAAAGCGCAAATTAAACAGAAGCCCCATTAATGAGATTTCAGTGGTCTTTAAATGCTGTCAACTGTTCAACTGCATTGTGGTGTTTCAGGGTCAGATTCTGCCACCCGAACTTATGGTGGTGATTAGTGACTGCTCTGCAAATAACCTACTTACAGATAAATAAACTATTACTCAGGGTGAGCCCAGGTGCTACAACCTGATCTTACTGCAAACAAACACTGGAGAAGTGCAGAAAATTTTGGTGATTGATTTTTCCCCCGGTTAGTATAAGTATGTAATTCAAGAAGTAAGGATAAAGACCTGCAGTACCCCACAAAAAGTTCCATTAATACATTGAGTGCAATATATAAAGAACAGGAAATTTGAATTTGGTAAAGGAGGACTGCTGAAGACATGATGTTCCATGGTCTCCACACCAGTGAAATGTCAATATCCAACCTTTCAGTGAGCTTTGGAAATGCAGAAGTACCCTGCCTTAGCAGTCCCTGCATGGCTAGAAGAGCAAGAAGTACAGGGAGGGCTTTAGGAGAAATGTAATCTCTATTTAATGCTTCCTCTTCATCAGGAACTCTGCCCTTCATCCAGATCGCATTCCTGATTATGTCCTTCATTTATCTAGAGTTTCTGCAGCCACCGTGCAGCTCCTGACATCTGGGCTTCCACACAGAATTAAGAGGATGAGCTGGACTTCCACAGAAGGATTTATTTTAGTTTTGTTTGTGCTGCTGGGAAAAGCATGTTCCTGGCCACTGTGTGTGAAGTTGGACTGTCATATTTTTCTCTGGGGTTTCCAGCAAAGTTATTGCTTTTACTGCACTATACGGAGCCAGTGCAGTACAGTGGAAAGGTCATGTCTTGAACGTCCACTGACTTCTGTGGAGTATATGGACAGGAAATGCATCATTAAAGTGAAAGACTCATTTCCCCTAGGCTCAACACCAGAGGGATGGATGGAAAGCTCTAATGAATGTCCTTGATTCTGAAATTAGGTCTAATGAGAATTATGATATATGAAGAGATGACATCTCTAAAGGTGTTCTCCATACAGGGTACATGGTAACATTTGTCTGACCCAATTAAATGTCTACAAATTATATGTTTGTGTCTGACATAATGACTCTAAATTCTGATTATAAAAAAAAGAAATAAATAAATTTGTTGGACTCTTTAAGGAGTCCTGTGTAGAAACAACCCTGTCCAGCTGAGTTACTTGCCATCCAGACCCAACAACTATTAACTTTCCAATGCCCAAGTTCTAATTCCTATGGATGTGGGGTAGTGTGGATTCCTTCCCACTTAGAAATTAAGTATCTAACATACATTTGTTATCACTCCTAGGCCAAGCAAAGGTGTGACACACATAGTTCATTTTGCCTACATTACCATGAGGCAAATTATTTTCTGATACTGCTAATCCCTCTTCTCTGATGAGAAATGTAACTTTTAGATAGCAAATGTCTGTGATTAACTTACACGTATCAGTCCATGTTATAATATTGCTGGGTAGAGTTATTTTCCTTCTTACTTGCTTATCCTGGGCAAGAGGTAATCCCTATGTATCTGCCCTTTCCTCCTGAGAAATCCTGGAAATTAACTGTTATCTGAGAGAATTATATTATGTTTCCTAAGAGCTAAACGAGGTGTATTGCACTGCCTCCAGCACAGCAGAGATACAGATTTCTCTGAGAGGATTAAGAGTGTGATGAGCTGTTCTCTTTCTCCCCATGCAGCAGCAATGACTGTCTGAGTGATGAAATACTGCTCTTGTGGAAGAGAGAGGGGAAGTTATTCCGGATTTGCAGAGCATGAGGATTTCAACTATTAATAGTTTGGTGGAGAAGCAGAGAATTCTGGGTACACATAACTGGTGAAAAACCCAAGCAAAACATACCGCCTTTGATATAGCTTTATCAATTACAACGTTAACTTATTATTTTCCTTGGCTTCATTAATCCATAACTAATTTGAGTGGGTTCCAAGCTTGCTCTCTCTCATTCCCAATTAACCCAGTGGCAATTATCACTGGCTTTAGTCTTTAATATCTAAGAAGTCTCTTTACCTCTTGAAAGAAGCTTTTGAAATCTGAAAATGCCAAACCAGCTAATGTTTTATTTAAGCCTAGAAAATGAACTTTAGGTTATTCCCCTTGCCATAGGTTAACTAATTATTTATGAAAAAGAGAATGAAAGAAAGGAGAGAAAAGAGAGGAAAGGAAGACTAATATCCAAAACCATTTTGGCTGTGCACCCTAACTTATACCTGAAAAAGTTTCTTTCCTTTGTCTGGGGATTCAGTGTACTCTCAATAATTGTCGCTCCTAATTGTTGGTCAATATATTTCATGTACATTAATAAATTTACATATATTCTAATAAAAGTAACATTCTCTGGTCCTAGGAGTGGACAACATGGTTTGGCTACATCCCTGTTACTGAAATAAAACAAAGTGGCTGGCTGTAAACAGCTTCTGGGAACAGTTTTCCATCCATTTTTAATCCCAGGACTCCCGACTGTCTTCCAGGACAGGGCAGAAGTGTTCCAGATCTGTGTTAACAGACCATGTACCAACAATCAAGTTTCAGTGCTTGTTCCCAAGTTATCCAGTCCTTCAAACAAAGCCATAACTGATGTACCTGATCCTGGTATAACAGTTAAATTACAATTTAGCCTGATTTCTCTTAGGACATCAGTGAAAATCCCAGATATATATTTAGATCTAACTTGTCTTAAACAGGGAACCTACCTCACTATCTCTATTTTATTTTTTTTACCTTTTCAAACTCAATAAAGACAGATTGTTGATTATTGTTCCGGGGACACAGTGAGAAAATAATAATGACAAAGTAAAACAAGATGTGTTACCAGGGCAAAGGAGAGACAAAACACCACAAACATTAACCAGAAACCCATTTAATTTGTATTCTCCCATGGCAAGAAAAATTAAAAGTAGTCGAGTTGGTGTGATGAAATTGAAATATAGGAAAATATAAATATAAATAAAAAGAGAGGTTGAGCTCAGAAAAAAAAAGTGTAAAAATGAAGACCGAGCAACCTTTGAGGAAGACAGAGGAATCCCCTTGGTCATCTTGCTCACACTCAGGCCAGAAAAAGTGAAGAGCAAAAAGCTGCTCATCTCATTTAAAATGGGTATAATTTTCTTTACTATTTTATTTAACACAATAAAACTGTGCAGTCATGATGACTGGAATTATTCTCACCACCTCTTACTGCTACCTCCATGACTCCACTTGCTGGTGTTGCACTCTAAGCTCTACCTGTCCCAGACATCCGTGTCTTTGGCTGTTTATTGCCATCAGCTGGAGATTAATGCCCCCAGTCTGCTGCTAGAAGGCAATATGTCACTATATCCTGATTTGTGTCACAGAAAAGTCACTTAGATGAGCTAAAAAGTGTTATTGTCAAGATTTATGCTGAGAACAATTCATGTTGCACTGGAAGCAGGTGAGGAGTACTCACACAGTCCTTTTCACTACGTATTTAAAAGGAATTGGACTCCAGCCAAGATCAATGACAGAGCAGCCTGTAAGTGACAGGGCTAAAATTTGTATTTATTATACACAAAGTGAACACAAGTCCAATGTCCGGATGTGAGGGTTTGTGTGGTTTGCAAAGATTTAGTATTCCTCCTCTAGGATCACAACCATTTCCATGGGTAAGTGGAAAGAGATATCTGAAAATGGGAATAATGTGATGCAAAAAAAAAATTGATTGAAAAGTACAGAAGTGTATCAGTATTTCATCATCATCATCATGGCTAGGCTTCGCGAACGAAGATTTGTGAAGGACTCTACCCACGCTTGCTATTTAACCACCACTTTAAAGGAAAAAAATAAGCACAAATCTTTCTGATTTAAAGTTTTCTACATTTCCACTACATTCAGTGACACATGTGCTGTGGAAGCCAACAGGAAAATATTTAAAAAAGCAGAAATGTCCTAAGCACATGAGGTGTTGCAATAGAAAGGAAGATCCATGGAGGTAAGTTCTAGACAATTCTGTCAGTTTTTGTGCTGCCTGGCTGTGGGCCACCAATAAAGCCTTAAATACTAAGGAGTAGGAAGTATACAAGCTAAAATGAATTTTTGGCTCCATATAAGCATCATCTATTTTATCAGTTTCTTCATCTTCTAGGTGATGTTGGGTAGAGATGGCTGGTGCACCAACATAGAATCAAAATAATGGAGTCATGGAATGGCTTGGGTTGCAAGGAACCTGAAAGATCATCTAATTCCAACCCCCTGCCATGGGCAGGGACACATACCACCAGACGAAGTAGCTCAGAGCTCCATCCTACCTGGCCTTGAACACTTCCAGGGGAGGGGCAGCCAGAACTTCTCTGAACAATTTGTGCCAGGGCCTCACCACTCACAGTAAAGAATTTTTTCCCATTATCTAGTCCAAACCTACTCATGTTGAAGCCATTCCCCCTTATTCTGTCACTCCAGGCCCTTGTAAATAGTCTCTCTCCATCTTTCCTGTAGGTTCCCTTCAGGTACTGGAAGGTCAGTTAGGTCACCCCAAAGCCTTCTCTTTTCCAGGCTGAACAATCCCGATTCTCTCAGCCTTTCCTCGTAGCGGAGGTGCTCCATCCCTCTGATCATCTTGGTGGTCTCCTCTGGACTTGCTCCAACAGCTCCATCTCCTTCCTGTGCTGGGGACCCCAGAGCTGGAGGCAGCTCTGCAGGTGGGGTGTCACCAGAGGAGAGCAGAAGACATGTATATGTACATACACATACATATATACTAGGTGGAGTCCAGCCTGCCTCACAATTTAACTATACATGTTCCCTCCGAAGGAACAGCAATCCATAACATTGGGAAAAAGCCAACACACTCTTTCCTGAATAATCTTAGATGACAATTTCAAAACCTCAGTTGAATTTTTACTCAGAAAACAAGCTCTTTCTTTGAGGAGAACAGAATTATCAGAGAAAGTAGTTCAAAACAAAAGAATATTTTTTACTTCTTTTAAGTATGAAATGTATTTTGGGAAACATCTCTGTGAACTATCAACATCATGAGGACAGAGGGACAAACAGGGAACCAAACAAAGCCTCTTCAGAGAGAGCTTCAAAGAGATGTGTTCCCTCCCTAGAGTGGCTTTCTAAATCAGAGTCCCTTCTTGTGTTGCTCCCACTAACTAGGTCTAAACTGTATTTCAGGCTCAGAGAGCCAGCAGAACCATGTGGACAGCTGTAGACACGCTACAGGCATCCTGGAGGCAGCAATCCACAACATTAGAGCTGGGTCAGACAGCAGGCTCTGTCTGACGTGGCTTCCTGCCTCACACCCTCAGGCAAACCTCTGAAATTCCTTCTCTCCCAGGGTTTGAGGTACCTGAACCAGGTAAAGTGCAGGGAGAGGAAAGCAGGAGATCATCTGGCTGGGGAGAAGCCGTAGAGCTGAGTTGCGAATAGGGATGTGAGCATTAAAGGAGATACCTGGAGGACAAGGTCCCACCAGGTTCCGGCTCCTCTCAGCTTGTGGCACATGGAGGTGGCCTCTGCTTTCCATTCCTGACCCTATAAATGCCTTTTCAGATCACCAATCAAGCTCATTGGCACCTAAAACACCAGCCATGAAGAGATGCACCACTGCCAAGATGCAAATAAGCAGGAAAGAGAACACTCATCAGGAAAAAAACTGTGTAAAAGTGAGACATGGGAAATTTGAGTAAGGCTAGAATAAATATAAATATCAACAACACAACAATATTTTCGGCTGGATCACTTTTTCCTTCATAACAAATGATTTTGATAAATGAGAACATGGTATGAGACTATATCAAATTAATTTTTTAACATCTGTTACTAGAAAACAGTCTTTAAACATAATTTCTACTTCTTCATTATGATTATGTAGAAATTATGCATGAAAGTTATCTCCTCAGTTAAATTAATTCTGAACACATGCATATAACTATATACATATATATACCCCTTCTAATGCCTCCTTTTGCATCCTAAAAGATAAATAGATACATTTTGATGTTTGCATTTTAGCATTGCTATGTATACATACATACATGTACACATTTCTCTTTAATATTGATATTAGCAAATGAAAAATTCCAATTACTCGGAAAACCTTCTCCTACCTAATTCACATTTTATGCACTTTTTTAGTGATATTTCTTTCAGAATCTCTTAGTAACATAATCCTAACTGTTGAGCACCATGAGTAAAGATGGAAATAACTCACGTAGTTCTCATTTTTGAAACAATTTTTTACTCCTACTTTTTTTTTTTCTTAAATATCCCACTATAGAAGAAATGGTCATCCTTATCTGTGTGCATGCATAGACCAAACTTCACGACAGGATAACGCTGCCAGCCATGAAGTTATAATGAATTCCCTTTTATCCCTCCCTATGGTCACTGATTTCCACCTCTACACATCCTGCCTCCTCCTCAGGGATATTGGCACTGATGTTCAAGGTCCCACACTTCAAAGAGCAAGAACTATCCATGCTTCTTCTTGGATTACCATGTTTTGGTGGCTTAAGAAGTTAGTCCTTCCAGTGAAGGTTGAGGCTGGTAGAAGGTAGAGGACATGCAGGACCATGAAGCCAGAAGAAAAGGGAAGAGAGTGTCAGCACTGGAATCATCCTTTCCAGAAAGGAGCAAATTATAATATCAAAGAATTACAGAATGGTTTGGGTTGGAAGGGAACTTAAAAACAATCTCACTTCAACCTCCCTGCCACGGGCAGGGACACCTTCCACTAGACCAGGTTGCTCCAAGCCCCTTCCAACCTGACCTTGGACGCTTCCAGGGATGGGGCATCCATAACTTCTCTAGGCCCTCTGTTCCAGTACCTCACTGCTCTTACAGCAAAGAATTTCCTTCTAATATCTAATCTAAATCTCTCCTCTTCTGGTTTAAAAACATTCCCCCTTGTCCTATTACTGTTTGTCCATGTGAAAAGTGCTCTTCCTCTTTTCTATGAGTCCCCTTTAAGTCTGTTCATCATCTTTGTTTTTTCATCTAAATGTCTCCGTGACATTTAGATGGAGCAGGTGGAGGGTGGGAACAACTTCCTGTCTGGTTGAGTCTTTGTAGAGAAATTGTCTAAGAATCATAAATGCAGGCTCTTTCACCGAACTTTATTCTAAAAAAATGGTCCCTTGGCTTTAATAGGATGAAGTTAGTCCTAGGAATGAAGCGGTATCAAACCCCATCCTCTGCCTCTGAAGCCAAATGTCCTGGTCTGATTACATTTCAGTAGCATAAATATATTTTCTAAATGCTCACAGACTCACACCATTTTTATTTGCTCTTTGTGATATTTTTTTTTTCCAGCATGATTATTAAGTGCTAGCAGAATTATTTTGATGAATAATTTTCAGACACTTGGTTGCTCATGAGCTGTTTGCTGCAACTATTTGATGTTTGTTATTCAAGCTGTATGATTAGCTCTGCAAGTCATGCATAATTCCTTCTGATTCTTCCTTCGAATATTATTATTTTATTTAAAGTACATGGTGAAGCATGATGTCTTTTATAAATGTTTGGAAGAATATTCTGTTGTACTAACATTTGTGAGAACATCAGAATTTATGAGAAAGACTACACACATGCACACTCTATGTCCATCTCAGCACTCTTTTTTAGTGTTTCTGAAGTTTTCAGCACATTCAGGGTTTTTTTCCTTGATACCCCCTGATGGCTCATTCTAGGCTCTGCCACAACCAAGATGGTAAAAAAAAAGAATAAAGGTACAATGAAAAATTTTTGTAAATTAATCATAAAGGGTTTCTAGTTATTAATATATCCACAAATTGGAATTTTTAATATTTCTACTATTCTACTTTTCTGTGGTGAGTTTGCTTGCTTGGTTTTATGAAGAGTTTCTTCTCTTAATTGGAACAGCTGGATGCTGGGCCAGCCACAAAGCTTTCCTAATTAACTGTATTTTCTTGCACTATTTACTGTCCTTTGATTTTTCTCCCACTAAAACTTCTGTAAAGGGAAAAAAGAAAATATTAGAAATATGTTTCAACCAAATTTCTTTTTATTATTTATGTTGTGATTTTTTTTTTATTATTGTTTTTATTTCATGCTCTCATGAGTCTCAACGGAAAATTCTCTTTTTGATACTACAAGAATTAACCCCTGAAATAAGAAATAATATTTAAAGGAGATAATGGTTTTCTAATAAACTTGAGAGCTTCTCCCACCAGATATATCAGTGTCACATTGGAGGGACATTCAGTGGAAGGCTGCAAGGAGTTTGCCAAAGCTCAAAGTCCAATTCCCAGGAAACAAGGAGGTGTACTTTTATTACTATTTCATGAAAGAAGAAAAGGAAGGTAACAGGAGATCTTGTCAGTCAATGAGGTAGGTGATTTATGCCTACAATTATAAGTACCCTACCCCAGAACATGCTTTTTTCTGGGAGCATATAATCATCACACCACTATGCCACAAGAGGTACAAAAGCTCCAAGAGGACTGTAGGAAGATGCTGAAGCAATAAGAATTGGCACAGGCAAAATTAAGGTTCAATTTAACAGTCCCCTGTCAGATTTAGCAAGACCTAAACTGTAACAAAAGGGCTTTAAATTAATATTCCGGGAGCATAAAGCCATTCTGCTGCCTCTGGTAAGAGAACAGCGCACTGCAGCCCACGACTACAGCTGACAGCTAAGCTGGCAAATTCCTCAGTCACAGCAACTAACTTTGACAGGGATCATCAGTCAGAGTCTTTAGCAAGTCCACTTTCCCCTTTCTCCAGAGAGGAACACTTTCCATCCACCTGCTTGCTGCAGTTTGAATCCCTATCACATCCCCTTCACCACTGTAGCTACTGGAGGCTTCTCGGTGATTTTTTTCCTTCCCTTGCTTCCCACTTCTGTCAAACCACCACTGCT
Source organism: Cephalopterus ornatus (assembly GCA_013396775.1). Classification (NCBI taxonomy): domain Eukaryota; kingdom Metazoa; phylum Chordata; class Aves; order Passeriformes; family Cotingidae; genus Cephalopterus; species Cephalopterus ornatus. The sequence continues at coordinate 149,390 of VZRE01013999.1, forward strand.
TTTATTTTACCTTTGCAAGGACTTTAAAAAGTAGATAGCTCTACAGGGGAGCTAGAAAAGTTCTTACTTTTTAGTCTTTTCCCCTTGATGGAAATATTGTCACAAAGATTTGCAGAGCCCAAGAGATTAAAAAAAAAAAAGATTAAAGCTTCCAAGTGCTGGCTTAATTTTTAAGTGATAAACTCCCCTGACTCTCAATGGTTCAGTCCTGTTGACTTGCGCAAAAGCTTCATATTATCACAGAATGGTTTGAGTTGGATGAGATCTTAAAGATCACCTCATTACAACCCCTTGCCATGGGCAGGGACACCTTCCACTAGACCAGGTTGCTCATTCAGCCTGGCCTTGTAGTAAAGCTTGAAATGAAACTTCAGTAAAACCCATGTAGAGCTGCACTCCCACCCCTAATTTGTGAGAGAATAAACCCATGAACACACATATTTTGTTAAAGCAACTCCAAAAGTACAGGAATTTACAAGTCCAACGAATTAGTTTGTTTTAACATTTCTAAGTTCCCCCCCTGTCATTTTCTGGTCGTGCAGAGATGAGGCAGTGTGTTTGCTCCTCCATGATGCACTTCAAGCTTTGGAATATCTTTCTTTGCTTTGCCTTGTCCAAATTCATTAAAATCCTATGAGGCCTCCTCCAAAACAGAGATTATTCAAAATCAAGGCCGGCAGTTGTTTGGGTTTGGTTTTATTTTCTTTTTTGGTTTGTTTGTTTGTTTGTTTGAGTTGGGGACCAGGAGCACAACACTATTAATTTCTGTGACCTTCCAAGCTCAGACCAGTTTGTGTTCTGAGTGTATAACAAGATTGCAAATAAAAAGAATAGTTTACTTCAAGCACTGGTTCTATTTTCTTTCACAGTTTTTTATTTCACCCTTTTTATCAGATATTCTAATAGTTTTTAAAGACTGACTTTGCTGGTAGCACTTGCAAACGCCAAAACTGTGAGCCACCAAATTACTACAGCCACTGAAAAGCCTTGTCCAAATAGCAAAACAAGGAGCAGCTGAGGGGGCTGGAAGGGCTCAGCCTGGAGAAAAGGAGGCTCAGGGAACCTTCTTGATCTCTACAACTACGTGAAAGAAGGATGTAGCCAAGTGGGGATTGGCCTCTTCTCCCAGGTAAGTAGCTACAGGACAACAGGAAATGCCTTCAAATTACACCACAGCGAATTTAGACTGAATATTAGGAAAAATTTATTCACTTGGATCAGACTGCCCAGGGAAGTCATGGAGTCACCATTCTTGGAGGTGTTCAAAAAATGAGTAGACATGGCACTGAGGGACATGGTTTAGAGGTCATGGTGATATTCAGCAAAGGTTTGGCTTAATGATTTCAGAGGTCTTTTCCAACCTTAATGACTCTACAAATGGGGGACAGCAGGGAGATCCCCTCAGCAAGTTTTGAATCCAGAACACAATTTCCAGCAGCAACATGCTGATAATAAAGTGCATTTTCATTGATCTTTGCAACTGGTTCCACACCTAACGAGCTGACCTGAGACACCTTGAGCTCTGCAATGTATATCCCAGGCAGCCAACATGGATTTATGCTGGACCTCTGTACTCATAGAACCACAGAACCACAGAACGGTTTGGGTTGGAAGGGACCTTAAAGATCATCTCGTTCCAAGCCCTTGCCAAGGGCAGGGACACCTTCCACCAGACCAGGTTGCTCCAAGCCCCGTCCAACCTGGCCTTGAACACTCCCAGGGATGGAGCAGACACAGTATAAAGTATAACTTCTCTTATACTCAACGTATAAAGCCCTTACTGTGTGTACTACAGAAAAGTCACCTACTGAGCGGAACATAAACTGGAAGTATCGCGTTCTCTACTTCAGTCAGAGTAAGGACAGCCTGTTAAACGCTGACAAGCTGCACAGGCTGTACGTCTCAGTGTAGTTTCAGCAGCACACAGAGGCTGAGGGGAGCACACTGACACATAACACACACACACACACACAAGTCGAACAGCCTTGAAAGTCTGGAGCAAAGGCAGCGCTAGAGAGGAAAAAGGAGAACTCTCTGAAAACCAAGATCTGACTGGGAGTGAAACTTAAAACAGCTGGGGAACACTTCAGTGTGAAGTGCGGCTTTGACAGCAACTCTGCCATGCAGGGAGGAAAAACAGAAAACTGTTTCTCTGTGTGGAGCAGAGCAGGAGTTAAAATGATGAATAATCCTAATGAATAAGCCCTGGAGGGGGGCTGAACGGTAGTAAACCAGATTTGTGTAATCGTTTCTCATTTACGTTCTGCCACTGGTTTAAAGAAATTGAATGAATTACTGAGATTCCTAATGAGACAAGCCTGTTTTTCTGGAGTTAATTGATATAGTAGCTCACAGTAAATAATAGTGACTTTAAATATTGCCAGTGCTAAATGCTATAAAGTTTAAAGTGTTTTCATCAGTCAGGAAGGAAGGGAGCTGGGGAGGGCAGACCTCTTCTTCTGTGCATAAACAAACATAAGAATTGGTTGAATTCAGAACATTTGTTTTTTTATGAAGGAGAAAAAAAGTACCAGCTAAAAATATTCTCCCTTGAAAGTTCTGTAGATCCTACAGAATAAATGTTGTAAACAAACTTTGTTCCATGACTTTGAAGTCTTCCTAGCCCGTTTCCCCCAACTTATAAAAATTAGACTATTTATAAAAGTGCATAAATTGTAATTTAAGTAAAAAGCCTTGAAATTTTTATCAAAAGCATTCAAATTAGTCTCTCCCCAGGTCAGCTAATGAGTTGTCATGAGCTGGCCTCTTACTGTAGTGCACATCCTGCAGACTAAGACAGTGAACCATGTTTTCATCAAAGGAAATGCTCATTAGTAGAGCTTTCAGAAACTGATTTGATTATAGTTTCACTTGTTAAAGTGAAATATTTTCAGCTCATTAGGATGATTATGATTCAAGGTCATCTTTTGAAGCTAGTCCTGTCAATATGAGATAAATGGGCCCTCATCTTTTTCCCTTCTTTACGTCTGTGCTTTTTAAACTCTTCTGTGCAAAAGTTCCATAGCCATAATTAATTTTTAGTTCTTCTTTTACAAAGCTGCTTAAAAAAAAAAAAAAAAAAAAAAAAAAAAATTTTGCCAACAAAAAAGAACAAAGATTTTGGCTACCAAAAAGGCATTGAAGAACTATTAAGAGGAGGAGGAGGCTATCTTGTTTTAGAGAAATCAGAGAAAATCCTTGAAAAGTTCAGCTTTTGAAATCCAGCTATTTTCTCCTTGACCTCTTCCAAAGTTTCTAAAAGGTACTTTGTACATATTTTTGCATGTATCTTTTAATCTCAAAAGTGTAAAACGAAACTGAAAAACCACCCAAGAAGTACTGGTGGCTTATTAGATATCTTTTCTTTTATGGCACATGATAAATTTAACACCTTTTAAAGTTTTTTTTTTTGGTCTCTCCCTTTATATTCACCACTTAATCTCTAAGTGGCTAAAAAGCCATTTAAACATAAAGGGAAATATTACTGACTTCTATCCACATCCTGAGAAATATTCCATTTACACAGGGCTTGCAATGAAAATGTAATTGGTCAGATGTTGCCTCATCCATCAGCTTGAAAGACAAGGTCAGGAGGCCAGTTTTTGTGCCGAATATAGCAGACTTGAAAGCTGCATATTAAAATGGGAAATCAGGGCAAAAGAAAAAATAAAAAATAAAGGCGGATTTGGTCTCTCCAATGCCAGGCAAATGAGTTTAAAAGCAACACAGATCTCAATTCCCCACGGTGAGTCTGCCAGTGGCCCACCAGTCTGGATTATTGGTCCAGACTGGGGTACGTGTGTGTGAGTGCTGGGAAGGAGGAAGAAGTGAATTAATAGACTTCCAGATTAACTGTCAAATGATAAATGATTAATCATTTTGTCAACAAATTATCCACAATGAAGCCTTGCCTCTACACCAAAGCACTACCAATTATACCAGTGTAATTGCATCAGGGCAGCCTCCCCAGCCAGAGCACAGTAATAGAACTATTTATCCAATATGGTTTGCTCCCAAAAGGGGAATACTCTAGTGCAGCATCTCTGTACGAGGGTATAGCTGTGTTCATTCTTAGACTTAATTATCAACCTTCTGATTAAAAGAAATAAATAAACTCCCCTGTAAATGAAATTTGTATGTGAACACAGGTTATTCTTTCTGCTCACTCTATTAAGTTGTATTTTAGTAGGGGCAATTATAAAAGCAGGTTGCAGAATCAAAAATTTCCTTGCTCTTCTTGTTGGATACGAGCCTTTCTCACTGTGGTTCCAGCTCTCAGGAGCTTCTTCAACATTGTGGTGCTGTAATAAATAGTTATACAGTTAGTGAACAAATAAACTTGTCATCCTAAAGATTTATGTCTTCAGGTTGAATTCTCGAGTTTAGTCTCTGTCGATATCGCAGACCTGCCTAATCAAACAGAACAAATGATATTCTGTTTATTTGCTTGTTTGTGTAGGGTTTTTTTGGTGAGTGTATGCCTTTTTTATTATTTTTTTCTTTTATTTTATTTTTAAATGGGGGCCTCAACAAGCAGGCAGAGCTGCAATGTGGTATCAACTCCCTGGTAAGATGGTTCATTCTAACTGGCCTCTCTGCACTGCAGCTCCAGCTGTTTGCAAAATCAATTACATTGATCTTGGTTCTGTTATTGACACTTCCTTGTCCTGTGACTTTCAGTAAATCACTTCATGAGTTTCAGAGGTGGGGTTTTTTTTATCATTACTATTATTTCAAGCAAAACAATACAGAAAAATATTTGCATTAGCCAGGTACACCGAGCTATCCAACCAAATTTACCTTTCTGGGTTTCACTTACAGCCAGTGGAGGAAGGTAGTTACTTTCAAAAGCAAGTATGAGTAAATAGAAAGAAGAGTGGACGGGATGAATTACCTTTGGGATATGTTTGCCTGGGACTTTCTGAATTAGAATTGTGTTTAGCAATTCTCATCTTGAATCTGGTAGCTTGTGTGCAATCACAGCACTTTTCCAAGAAAACCCAATGGTTTTAAGCTGTGATCTCCAAGAAAGGAAACAATTTATCACTTTTTTTGGTGATTTGTCCCAATGTTGAGCAAGTGAGGTTATTTCAAATCTCTGCCCTTAATTGCTTGACTAACTTCCAGCTGCTGCTTTACTTTTTGTTTTTCTCTTTTCGGTTTCGTGAACCTGAAACCACTGACAACACAGGACCCCAGGATACCTCTTTTCCAGAGTTTTTACACTTTTTTTACTCAGAGTCACTTAGGACATTTGAAGTGTTTTCAGAGATTTGAAATTCTTTAGAATTTTTTTATGCATTTTATTGAGACTTATTCCAAGAAGAAACCACCAAGCTGAACCCATTGCTTTTGCCTCCTCCCTCTGTTATTAAAGAGAAGGGTAGAACCTGGACTGGCGTGAGGAAAACGGGACCAAACTGTTCTTTGCAACACAACAGGCTTTATTATTTAATCAAATGAGCAACGGAGAAGGATTTCTTGGTTTTATTATGACAACAAAAATGCCTCAGTGGAATTATAAAATCATCAGGAAGGAAGTTGTTCTGATTTCTTTAACCAGACAGGTCGAAAGTTGCCAGCCTCCATAAAGTTGTTTCCTAATTTTCAGAGTCTGTGTGAAACTCTGTTTGTGTGGAACCCTGCAGGCTCACTCCAGGGGAATTTGGTTCATATCTGTCAAAGACCAAACAATGAGGATGCTGAGGAGTATTTTTATTTTTTTCCTGTGCTCATATGGTGATGCTGATTTCCAAACACACCATTCAGGGGAAACCAAAAGCAGGAATAAGTATTCCTACAATGTTTCCAGCGGCACTGGTGTGGTCTCAGTACTCTATCAAGAAACAATTTTACTTACGTCAAAATCAAGAAAATTATAGTTACAAAGATAGAAACAACTAATTGATTGCTTAGTTTCTTCATTAGCAGAAATTCGAAAGATGAACAGCTCAGGAAAATGAAGGCAAGAAAAATTGTAGCATTGCAGATGCAAGGTAATGATTAAAATCAGGATCTAATGGAAAATAAAATAAAATACAGACAGTTCACAAAATCAGACACTTTATAATCATCAATGGCCACTAGAACTTACTATTATTATAGTCTTGCTAACTCTATAGTCTTACTACTGGCTAAATCATATGGTCTTGCTTTCATTTAGGTACTGCCTAAAAGTTTCCTTAAAAAGATTGGTAGTTCACATCACAAGATATGTCTAAAGGTTTTGTGTTTACCTTCTCCAAGAAAGTGCCTGAGATTTTTCATATGTGCAAAAGGAAACCAAGGTGAAGAGAAATCTTTCCAGATGTTCTCTTTGACATGGGAATGTCCATTTCTGCCAGGACTTAGGCTGACTAGTTTTCAAGATCTGTATCATAATTCCTTGGGTATCATTAATGTCCTGTTTCTCCTTTTTTCTAAGCCTTTTAAATACATCAGAGAGAGAAACTGCCTTAAAATATGTTTACAGGATACCTAAGCCCTTTCTTCAAAATTATCAGGATTGTTATTACAGGATATTGTTATTAAGAGTTGGACTCAATGATCCTTTGGTGTCCCTCCCAACTCAGGATCTTCTATTATTCTGTGATCAGGTACCGGCAGATCACTCTTGTGCAAGGCTCTTCATGACCTCCCAGAGTAAGACCCTTCCTTATCTACCCAGAAATGCTGTGGGATTCATCTTACCCAGCTGCAGCCATTTAAGAGTTTGCCTCTGATCTCATCCTGCCATCAAGTCTTGCCCTCTGGTAAATGGAGAAGGTTTCAACTCATCTCACCTTGAAAAGTCGTTTTGGGGGAAGTTCTGAGGACACCCTTCTGGAGATGTTTGCTTCATGGGCAACTCTTTCAGAGAAAACTTTAACCTCCTAAATGGCAGAAGTTAAATGAAATGAATTCCTTGATGTATAAGGCTGAAGGACAAGGTGTCTGAAAACCCAACCGTGGAAGAGTGAAGTAAGAGAAAGACAATAAACCAGCATAGAAAGGAGAAGCTGTGGAGGGATAATTCATTTTGGTTAAAGGAAGAGCATTTTCCTGCCTTCTGAGTCACAAGCTCACCAAATTTTGCCTGGAAACAACTTTAACCATGAGGAATTTGGCTTGCATTACATGATTCTTCAGGATATGGGGACCTGCTCCAACATGACAGAGTACTTCAAATGTCATGAACAGGTTTAACTTTGGAACTTTTCCCAAAATGCCCTATTTTCCATAGACTCGCATTTCAGCCTAGGCATCATCAGTGAAGGGCCCTGAACTTTGGAATTTTCTTCCCTCACTTGGCCCAAACCAGCTTTTTAATCCATCGACTTGCAGGGCACTGCATGAAGCTCATCTCTGCTCTCAGGTTTTGCCTGAGGGGTTGGAGATAGGGAACATGTCTAGCTTATCCTAAGAGAGTCTATTTAAGGCAGACATTAGTCAGCATGTTTGCATTTTGTATTTAAATTATGTAAATGTGTTCAGAGACTGATGGGGGCCTATCTGACAAACCTAAAAATGAGTAAATAAGAACAAGCGAAGCATGGTGACGTGAAAGTGGAAAACCCAAGTGAAAACTAATTTTTTCAGGGGCTTTATGCACACACACAAAAAAAAAGACAAACCCACAAACCCAAGAAGTTGAGGCAGGACAAAGGTCACAAATGAACCCTAGGCAGGATGAAGGGAGAGATTTCTTTTCTCATCTGTTCCCCGGTTTACTCGTCCTGGAGCCTAAGGCACCCAGGAGTACAACAACCACAGGGATCATCCTCCCTCAAGGAAGCAGCAATGAGTAAATGCTTTAACTGGTACCAAGGGCTTTTATATTCGTTGCTTCTCAGCAGAGATCTTTAGACATTGTTTTGTCTGTGGATTCGGAAACCAGGAGGACACATGTCGTGGAGATGCAGTGGGAGCAAGGCAGAGTGGCTGAGCTCAAGTTGCAGGAAAGTTTGGGACGACTCTCCCAGTGTTGGCTTTTGGTCTTATTTCACCTGCCTGTGGCCAAATACTGACTAATGTGTAAATCCTGATACACATGAAGGAAAATGTGATGGTTGGGATGACCCTGATTTCCAAGAGGAGTCATTTGCCTCAAGCTCCTAACATCAGATAATAATTTTTGAATTTGAGATGATCCAAGAAGACTTGAAAGTGACACTTGGGGCTAAAATAAAGAGGTTTGATTGTTTCCTCCTCTCTCAAGTGTTAAATAACAGTTTGACAGAACTGCAGCTACATCTGAAGATTCTCACTTGATAGAAATTTCCAGAGAGAAATTCTAAGTCAGAAAATAGTCAGGGTTTGGCATCTGAAAACTGGAAATTTTGAACACAAGAAAATGCAAACCAAAATGAAATGTTTAGAAAATTTAGGTTTTTTAAAAGACAAATAGAATGAAAAAATCTTATTAAAAATATAATCCTAGGAAAACTGGATTGGATTCTGAGTAACTACAAGATTCATTTTACAATGATTATTTCTTTAGACTTTTACCAAAAATATTTGGATGGCTAATTGATAGGTATGTTTTTAAAGTTCTCTGATGTCCATTATTCTCTACTTTTACATTTTTATTGATTTCAGTCAGAAATTAAAAAAAGCCAAACCCAACAAAACAAACAAAACAGTCCTGGTGACTCATTGCTTACAACAGCAGCATTGGAGAACCAGAAGAATAATTACCAAAGAAGCCAAATTTGGCTTTCTAAATTCATGATAGCTGTACTAAATACATTTGGTCAATCTGAAAACACCAGAGCTTGTAAAAAAAAAAAAATTAACTTATTTAGTGGAAAAAAACCTTCACTTTCTAGTTAGCATCATGTTATATTATTTTGCAATCTATAAATCACACATTAGGGAGCAGATCAATGCAGCCTCGTGCCCTTTAATTTGGGAGTTCATGGCTCATAATCAAGAAAAGCCAAACTCCAGTGAGTGGGCTTTCCCCCTCTTCACTACTGCTTTGTTAGTAGGATTATTTGCATTTATTTGCATAAGGACATCTCAGGATCTGCTTGCACTAGCTCATTTATTTTATACACCATACACCTGGCAAAACCACTTAATAGCAAGTGAATTACTCCCATGAAGGAATCCTGCACCCACCTTCTCCCTCTCCAACCAATTCCTATGAACTACAGGCAGCAAACAATCCCTGTTAAAATAAAAAGTGATCAGGCAACAAAGTCTACTGCTGACTGTACCATTTTATAATGTTCATCATTTCCTACCTGCACACAGGGATAAAGCAAGCACAAAAGTGTCTATATTTTATGGCCTGAGTGTAAACAATCTGGTGTAGTGGGACTGAAGCTGTAAAAGAGGAAGTTTGGAATTAAACCCGTGCTTTTTAGAACTAGCAGGATTCTCAGTCCACATCATTGTCATCGAGCAGCGTGTTATTTTCATGCATAGAATTAATGTTATTTCACATTGCAGGTTCAATACAGTGCAAGGAATCAATTTATTTTTTTCTCTTACATCTTAGACCACTCTAAACCAGTATTTCTGCACTGAGGGTGCTGAGCTTTTGCTCTTGTAAAAGGTGAATCAGAGAAGAGAAATGCAGGATTGGGTCCTGAAAGTCAGTGAAGCATCAATAGGAAGATCACAGGCATTTTGTGGGTGTATTGCCCCAAATCAGCGTTATGTTTGCGCTGGAACAGAAGCATTGCTCTGATAATGGAGAACCTTCAGAAGTTGTGGATAAATTTTCAAGCTGTCATATTAGTAATTAACTTTGACAGAAGTTGTGTGGTTTGTGTGCTTCAAATATCAAATGTTCCTATATCAGCCTGCCATAAAGTTACTGTGTTACTGAACAGATCTCTGGATTTGGGGGTTAAATAGAAAAGGAAGTTGTTCTTTTCCCCGTGTATTTTCCCTTCCTGCCATTCTAAACATGCATCTTAGGGACTGGTAGAAAATACTTGTATGTTTCGGGATTTTTTTTTTTTTTTGCTTATGTTGAAGTTGGATAAAACCCCCCAAATCTCCTAAGTGTACATCTACTGAAACTTTTAATTAAAACTGAATTTGGGTAATTAGAAATATTTCATTTATTTTGAAATTAAAAGTCAATTTATCATTGTACATTTCTGAATTAGTGGTTTCAAATGAAAAGTTATTTTAAGATAAAAGTTCATGGAATCATAGAATGTTTAAGGGCTGAAAAAAACCTTTAAGATGAGCAAATCCAACTATTAGCCCAGAACCAACACCATGTTTGCCAGGTTCTGATAATATAAAAATACTTATAAAAATAGTTTTGATATTTTCAAGCATTCTTTTAAAAATTTTTATTAAAATTAAAAAGTCATTAAATCTGCTTTCCCCAGCAATGTAATTTTTCAGTGCATTAATTAGGATTTCCCCACAAAACATCATGAAGCTTGTTTTCAGTTTTATTTCTTGTGTAATGAAAGAGTTGTGCAGAGTTACGACTGAAAAAAATGACAGCTGAGGTTTTAAAGTTGCTTTTGTTGCCAGCAGCTTCAGAAGAAAATCTTACCAATGTGGGAGTTGGTTCTTTTGAAAAGAGGAGGTTTTCCTTAAATAACTCTCTAAAAGTCAAGAAATGTATTAAAAGATGCCCAGAGTGGAAGGAAACTATATTTAACTAATATTATATAAATATTCTATAACAATTTTTTCCTGGTTTCAGCAATCTGTCTGCAAACTCCTCACCTTAATTTGACACAATTAGTCTGAATTAATTTAAAACCCTGCTTTGGGGTGGGTGGGGCATAGGAGTCAACAGGAGTTCTTGGGGCAAGAAATTCTTAAGTATCAGAAACTAGGGTAGGCCTATTGTAATTATAGTGTATCTGATTAAATTTATGACACTTATTTTTCCCTAGCTAGAATCTCAAGTACCACAATACTTGCTTTTTGTAATCTTTACATATATTTCATCATCTTTGCCTTGAGTCACAGCTAACAAAAAAAATGAAAGAGTAGAAAATAGAGAAGCAAAGCAACTTAAGAAACATTTCTTTCAGATATAACATATTTTCAGAGGAAGAAAGGTGACAAAATGCTCCATTTCTTACTTTGTCATCATTCTGCTTTAATACTTTTGAATCTGGAAATGCTTAGACATTTGTATCACAACAGAATATTTTTATTGACTCCTCTTTTTGTTGTGCTGCTTTCCTATTTCACCCCACACAAAGAGTTTGCTGCTGCTTTCTTTCTGGGAGAAGCCACGAACGGGAAGACAGTGTGGGAACAAGAATGTCAGACTATTATATAGACAAGGTTTTTTGCCTGGGGGTAAAAAATAAAAAAGGGAAAAAAAAAGAAGAAAAAGCAGAAAACACTTGAAGAAAAATGTGACATTTCTAAAAATCTTGAGTGGGAAGGAGAAAATGAGGAAATGATTGTTCCTCGGCTCTCCCAACACAAGGGGGCATCAAATGGAATTGTCAGGTAACATGGACAAAGCAGATAAAAAATGTGTTTATTTACTCAATGCGGAGTTGGGCTGGGCAGCTCTTTGCCACGGGAAAAAAATGTTAAAAGTGTATGTGGGTTCAAGGGAATGTGGATTCCAAACCAAAGACACAGGTTGAAATTAGAAAAAAATCAGGAAAAAAATCCTCAAGGATAAGAAAAGCAAGATCCCACCAGTTTGTTGTAACTGGTTCAGAGTGGGGATTCAAACCTTGATTGTTTGTAGATGGTTATTGGCTTTACCCAAAATTAAAGGGAAAAAAGGGGATGATCCTTTTCCACCCATGACTTTAGAAAACTGACAGTGGCTCTTGAATTTCTTTTTGCTTTTATCTTTGATCTGCTGCAGGAGCTTTGATCTACACTTTTTACCTTTTGATGTCACCGGTGTAAGAAGAGGGGAAAAAAAAGAAAAAGGCAAGATATTCAATATGTACAAATGGGTGTAGCTCCTAAAAGGAGTTGCACAGTAGTTTGTACAATTAGGAATCTGGGTCAACACACAGAAATGTAGTTGAAAAGGGTGGAATTCAACTCCCTTAATTTTATCTTTTTATGAGAAATTAAGTGCCTGCAACAAACGTCTTTAGTTGAACTAGTTACTGATTTATATCAGATGTCTGCTTCAGAAGAAGATGAATCACAGCCTGATTCTAAAGAGGAATTCAGGATGTGTATTTGGCAGAATTAATTCCCTTTAAGAGGACACAAAGTAGGATCTGTAACCTTGAGCTTATATCAAATATGTACCTAACACTTGTTCAGTCTTTCTGTTTCCACTTGGTCTTTAAGTGTTCATTCTTCTTTAACAAACATTGGGAAGAATATCCCTTGTCTATGAAAATGAACAGACAGAATTGGTTACCACCATGCTACAGCATTCAGCATTCAAAGAAAATTCCCTCTACCTATTAAAAAAAAAAAAAGGCAAATAAGTTTTCTATAGAACAATGTAAAATTCCAAATCTGAGACTAAGAAGGAAAAAACAAACTGGATTGTAAATTTCAGTTACAGGCTTGTAATTTAGCTGAGTTGAGTCAAGAGATTGAATCTGTTTATTGCCTCTTACAGTAAAATGGAATTGCAAAGGAGCCTTTTATGATGAATTTACATGTAGTATATTTTTTCACTGAAAGTTGTGAATTTAGAATTAAGCGACAGGTAAAAACAGACTTTCTTTTTTTTCCCCCCAGCTTACGCTAAAAATATAACTTATCCCAGGATAGGTCCCCAACATAAGATTTGAAAGGAGACCTTAAAAGGGCATAACAATTACTAAGTATAACAAAAATTAATTAAAGAGTAATTTTTTTTCTAATGGAAGGTGTCCCTGCCCATGGCAGCGTGTTGGAACTAGATGATCTTTAAGGTCCTTCCAAACAATCCATTCTGTGATTCTATGATTAGATGCAGCCTAGAACTTCGAGAATCCGCCCATCATTTGTGAAAAGGAACTAAAAGAAATGGTCTTTTTGTCAATGGATTGAACCTTACTACCCTAAAGTTCATCCCCCAGCCTAAAAAATGCACATCTGCAAATGAAAAGATCCTCACAACTGCAACATCACTACAGTGTCAGGTCCAACCTGTTTGGGCTCAATTCTGTGTTGGGTTTAGGAGGAAGTCAAATAACACACTTGGTGACATGCCTTGGTTTTACCTTCTTTTCGAGTTGTTAAAAGCCAATCAGTTTGATTTCACAAAGCTCCACTACTGTAATAAAAACTAGGACTGTTTGGAACTGCAGGAGATGTTACCCAGGACAATTAGTCCCTGGCAGGCTGAGTGGTCCTGCGGCTCCTTCCCAGATATCAGCTGTAATTTTCTGGCTACTTCCACACAGTTGAACCCTCTTACTCTCCAAGACAGGTGGGCACATCCTACATGCTTATTGGAAATAGTCATTGCCCAAGCTAATTCCTGAAGAATGCCTGCAAATTGGCTGGGAGACATGCATTTGGAAAGCCAAAAACACACCAGAGATTTTCTAATAATGAAAGGCTGCAGACAATCAGATTTTGGTGCTGACACTATCTGGCACAAAATAATTTGTGCGACAAGAAAGATATTTGAATGCTGAAGTTGGTCAATGTCCAGATTTTGCCGTATATTTGATTACATTGAGCCTTCAAGAGGACACAGGGCATATGGGAGTGTGGGATGACATAAAGTATCACTAAATTATAAGTATTGAACTTGAAAATTGCTGTATGGAGGTAGCAGGGCTCTTTCTGCATAATTTATATGCAGCTGAAGCGAGTATCCACACTAAATTTCCTACCAAATTCGGCAAGATAAAAAATAAATGAAGAAACAATCCACCACCACCAGAATCCTAACACTGCTATGATTTTTGGTAAGATACTCCTTAGTGAGAAGAGGTTCTTTGCTTTATGGGACAACTGTTTATAATGCCAACTTGGAGACATATTACAAATTCAGACATTCAGGGGGCTTTTCTAATCCTCAATTGCAGTTTGTCAGTGCTTGAGGAATATTCCCTTGCTCCAATTGTTCATCCTCAGCAGGAGCTGGATTAGCAACATCAGAGTCTGCAGATGCGCATTGTTTCCCATTAGTCTCAGCTTGAGCCTGGTGTTATGTCCTTTTCATCAGGAACCTCCAGCTCTAAGTCAGTGAACCAGGACTAATGATCCCAGCCTTCCTGGGAGACATCAGAGTCTGTGTGTGTAATGTCCAGAGCTTTGGCTTCTGCTGCTGTGAGCCATTTAATGTGCTGCTTAAGCCTCAGACCACTCGCTCCCACCACAGAAGCTGCAGCCTCCTCCCAACGTCTCCAAGAAAATACGCACTTGAATATCATTTTCGCTTCACCCCTTTGAATCTCTTTTATAGTTGCATCTGGCAGGAAACATGGAGTGGGGGGAAAAAAAAAATTAAAAAAAGAATCAATATGCAAACCCTTAAATGCTGATGGCCAACATTTGCAACTTTACTAGCAGAGTACCTGCAAATAAGAATTATTTACAAATCGTTATGTTGCAGAAATGGAGGAGAAAAATGCCAGCATTCACACTGATGAATAATATCTGAGGAGGATTATTCAGCCACGTCTACTCAACAGTATCAGATGGAGAAGTGCTTTGTAAAGGTTACTTCTGTCCTTTTTTCTCTGTGTTTTCTTGCTAACCCTGTTGGCCTCTCATAGATATCAAATTCGTGTTTCCATCTCAACACAGCGAATAAAGAGCTCCCCTTAGAAACAGACTTTTTTGATAGAGACAGGGATATTTCTGTAATGGAACCAGCAACTTGAACCTTCTGCTCTGGTCTTTAATATGAACATATAAGACTTCCCCTGGCTGCCCTCCTTTTTTAACCAGCTGCCTAGAAAATATTTTTCATTCTTTGTGGTACTAGGTGTATTTTTTAATGAAGGCTTAAAGAATTTCCTCCAAAGTTCCTCTGAAACCTGCACACTGTAATATTTCAGTGAAGTCTGTTTCTTGATTTGCCAGTCTGTTTAAAAGGCTTGTAAGGCAGTGTTAGAGCAGAATTTCACTTTAATTGGCATTGCTCCTAGCTATTTAAGCAATGTGCTGAACTGTCTATCATCAAACCTGGGCAGCCAGAACCATTTCTTACCACCAACTTGATATTATCTAGAGTCAAATACTCTACTTACAGCCTAGATAGTGATGTTTGGGCTGCATCAAGGACTTTAGAAATCATTGTCAATAATTGCCCCAGGTATGTTTCTTATTCTAAATGTTTTGGCTCAGTGCTAACCATCAATATGACAAAAAAAAATAAAAATCCTTTGGATAGTTGAGATTGTTACTTCTGGCATTTATTGCTGTTGTGATAAGATGTGGAGTTTTAATTAAGGATCAAGATTTTCTTTTTAATTGAGTCCTATTAAATTACCAAAAAGGAGACTGATTTCCTGCTCTGGAAAGACTGAGGTGAAGGAGGAGTTGAATATAAACAATGGGAAGGGCTAAAAAGGTGTTTGAAGGGTTGGACTCAGAGAGTTGTAGTTAATGGGTCATCCTCACCTCAGTGAGTAACTCACCATCCCTCCTGGGACTTTTCCTGTGTAATTCCTGTGTTGATGCCCTGAAGGAGGAGATGGAGTGTGCCTTCAGCAAGTTGTCAGATGATACCAAGCTGATGGGACCCACTGATACCGTCCAAGGCTGAGTTATGGCCGAAAGGATTCGGACGGTGGGGATTAATAAGCCGTCAGGAGCCTGATGGAATTCAACATGGACAAATGCCCTGCACATAGGAAGGAAAAGACATTTGCAGAGATACAGATTAGGGACTGACTGCTTCAGGAGCAGCTCTGTGGCCAATGTCCTTGGTCCCCAGTCAGCAGTGAGCTCTGGCAGCAACAAGGGACAACAACATCCCGGGCTGTATGAAGAGGAGCGGAGCCAGCAGCCCGAGGGAAGGGATTATCCCCCTTTACTCAGTACTTAGCTTACAACTAGACCACTGCAGCCAGCTTGGGGCCCCTAATACATACAAGACTGATGAACTAAAGTACGTTCAGTGGAAGGTCACCAAGGTGTTCAGGGGCTGGAGTACCTGCTTGGTGCTGGAAGACGGTGGGATTGTTCAACCTTGTTCAGCCCAGAGAAGTGGTTATTTGGGGAGACCCAAGGTCAACTTAGAACCTATAAGAAGGTAATCAAGAGCATCCAGCCAGGCTCTTCTCATATGGTGCACGGTGAGAGGATGAGAGACAATGGGGGGCTGACCAGAAACAAGAGAGATTCCAACCAGAATAATGAAAGACAATTTCCCTGCGAGAGTCAGGTGTTGGAGCAACTCATTCTGAGAGGTTGTGAGTCTCCATCCTTGGAGGCTTTTCAAACAGAGCTGGACAATGTAACCTGGTCTGACCCCTAAAATGGCCCTATTTTGAGCAACTGGTTGGACTAGAGACCTCCTGAGACCTTTCCATGTTAAATTATCCTATTACCTGGTAATTCCAGCTTGGAAGAAGGAAGAGATCTTGGTTCAGGATTGGTAGGCCATTGCTCTGATCTAAAAATCAAGGAACTCACTAGAAAAGATTCCTCTTAAAATCTAATATGTTTTGGATTACACTCTGTGTGGATTCTGTTTTGACCTGATATCTCAAGGTAATGGTTGATGAAAGGCCTCTTTGTTTGCAATAAGGAAGCAAAATCATATAGATGATACAGGAAAAGGGGTTTCCTGTAAAGGAAAAATATTGCTGTATTGATGGTTAAAAGGTACTTGAAAAATTACCATTCCCTTTAAAAGGTATTTGACAACAAATGCATACGCAAATTATTCCCCCCTTACTGCATCTACCTACTATGAATAGTTTAACCTACTACTCATAGACATTTTCTTTCCAGGGTTATCCCACACGGAGCCAGAGTAAGCTACACAGTGCAAAAGTGAAATAATTTAGTGTCTGGATATCGTTCTCAGCAGTGAATTATCATTAGCTTTTTTTTTCTTCACTCAGTAGTCATGTCATTTCTTCCAATTGTAATGTTTACTTAGGTCAAACTTTTCTTAATTCTTTATTTCTGAGAGCTTCCCAAAATCTAAACACAGCAGCATCATTGGCTTCTTGTAGCTTTTCTTTACAACATATTTTTTTGTCAACTCTGCTTTGAGTTGACTCAACAACTCAACAACAACCCTGAGAAAGCTCTACTATGAGGACATATCTCTGCTTACAAACAAAAAAATATCAAGGACTATTCCCTCCAGAAGCCAACTGGCATGTTCTGGCTGTGATGTTATCAAACCCCGTTACTCTCCAAAATACTTCCCTGCTATTTCAATGCTAACATCTATGCCTGAGATACTTTTTGGGAATTGACTTTGACATAAGTCTTACACAGGGTCTAGGAATAGTTTCAGGCCATGGTAGGTGTCCTGGATAACAACTGGCAATGCAGCAGGATGGACGGGCCAGCTTCAGTTTGTGTCTACAGACATAGATTTTGTACTCAGGCTTTACTGTCTTTCACTGAAGCGTTGTTTACTGGTGAGGGACTTCACTTCTTGCAAGTTTTAAGGACCTGCACTTTTAATTCTGGATGGCTGAATCCACTGTTGATTGTTCAGCAGGGCAAAATCAAGTATATATTAAATCTAGGTATGACCGTGGGTTTACACCAGGACATTTTAGACCAAAACACAGGATGTTCATTTAATGTTATGCATTTTTGTCCCTCCAAATAGCCAATTTTAAATGCTGGTGACAAAAGTCAGTTTTTCTGGAATCCCCTTATCAAGCCTTAAAAACATTTCTATCAAGTGGGCTGGGTTTTCGGCTGAGTTTTTACTACACTGTGAGTTCCTCCCCACCAACTCCTTTCACCTCATCTGTGCATAGTCCTTTTCCTCCTCAGGAAGCATTTTCGATGCAAATGCTACAGGCTTTTCTGGGCTACTTGGTATTATGTGAGAAATCACCACTCCTGACCTCATACAGTGAAGCATCAGTAGTTTAACAGATTGGCAGGGACGGGACAAAGTGCACTAAACCCCTGGAGGATATAAGTGTCTGTTTAGCCAACTTGAAAGCATCTTGACATTCTTTTGACCATTGCCACTATTTATTTTTCTGTAATGGCTCTGTCTCAGCCCTAACTATAGCAGACAGATTTGCTATGAATTTCCCTTGGTAGTTTATCATAGCCAGAGAGAAAGTTAATTTCCATACCTTTCCCTTTGTACATGAGCTTGTGTAATATACAGTATCCAGCTGCTTTTCTGAAAGAAGAGTAAAATACCTCTGCAACCTGAAACCTGACTGCATCCACAGACTTTCCTCACCTCAGCCCTTATTTTGCCAGAGCCTGGATGACACCTCCAACAACTTAAAACCTTTCTGATCTCTCCCTTCAGGACATCAGTGGCTTGCAATCCCCACCTTACACACTTCAAGCACTGAAGAAAGGACTGGATAATGGGAGCACAGTGGGGAGTTATTTGTTATTGCAATTATATCCCCAGTAGTTAAAGAGCACTTGGAGTTTTAATGAGTGAGCCTCTTTTTTTTGTACTTGGTGTTAGTTCGGCACATTGCCTGGCAGTGTAACAATACTCTTGCTTGCTGCTGATCCTCAACAGACTGCAGGGTGTTCTACAAAGCAGATAGGAAGCATTGCCTTCATTTTACAGAGGATTTAATTTCATCTGTGTCATTTGGCTAAGCCAGGAACAGAATCCAGAAATCATAGATCTTCATTCATTGCTTTTTTCCCCTTCAAAATCACTTGAATGCTTATACTAACACTCACAGGTCCCAAATGGGGGAGAAATGCAGTCTGTTTAATTGCAACAGCCTTAGTCCAAGCACAAATTGGTGTTTATGCTTATAATCAAACCTCTTCCATTGGATTTAAGCATAGATTTTCCACTAAGAACACAGAAATAATCTTTTTGTCAAAGGACAATATTCATGTCATATAAAATCCATAAGTGATAGATGCAGCACATGAAAAACTAACACAGATGTTCACCAGCCCTTAATCTTATTTTCAGTGAATATTTCTTTAGTTGTAATGGGGAGAGAATCTTAAGACACAAACCACAATTAGGTTTGCCGTTCCCATTAAAGATGTGAAAGTGAGCAAACTGAATCCCTCTTGGGCTTTTCAAAACCTGCCCGTTACTTTTAACATTTTTATCAATCTCTTCTGATTTAACACAGAAGACTAAAATGACCCTGCCTCAACATTCTGATGCCTTTCTCACGTTTGAAAATATAAACCATAAACCTTCCAAATAAAATGATTACTCATTATTATATTACATTATAAACCTCCCACCCCCCAAAAAAGTCAAACACATTGTAAAGAAAAAATTAAAAATGCTCCATTCTTCCTAAGAAGAGTTAGTCCAGTTTAACTTTTACCTAGTTACTGACAAATAAGTAGCTCAAAACTACATTCTTTGAGGTCACTTCTGCTGTTTTTCTCTCCAAAGGACTGGGATACTTCTGGTGTTTCCCAGATGCTCTCACAAAACACTCATGAGCCTTGGTTTTCAAAGAAAGATAATAACAAGCAGTATCAGTCTTTTCTGTAACCCAGAATAAGGCAGCATTAGAGTTTTGTTTGGATGAGTTTTTATTTGTTTTAGGATTTGAACACGCTTGATAAAGTAGCACACTTTCCTAGCAGCAAATAAGAGAAGATACCGCAATTTTATTTTTCTTTTTTTTTTTTTTTTTTGAGGCTGAAATGTTCATCTTAGTAAGACCCTTCTAAATATCTCCAGAAAGTGTTCTGTCCCAGCTGTCTTATAACCCAGAGGCCCCACTAGCAACTGCCTTCTGCTCACACGGACCCAAATACTTATGGACTGGGTCTAGAGCCACTTTTGGAAGGCTTTTGTTTCCATTCCACCGTAATGAAGAGGAATATACCTATGAAAGTTGCTATTTTCTAGAAGTGGGTGTATTTTAGTGATAATTGACAGTGACTGGACACACGTTTGATTTGGATTAAGAGCACAGAACAAGGAACCTCTTTAGCTCCCCAGTGGGATGCAGAGAAATAAAAAGGGGTCCTCCTCGAATTGTTCCAACCCCGTTTATAATCTCACACTAATATACCATGGTTCAGAGAGGCACCAGTACCTCTGACATCTCTCTCAGCCATTATGATACTGATAAACTCTATGCCTGGACTTTTTTTTTTGTAGTGCATCTCCATTGATCTGACAACTAAACTTCGCCCGCACATCTCCATTCTTCTATCAAAGTGTGTAGCTGAGACATAAGGAAACTCAAGCCCACCTGGGTTTACCCACTATTTTAGGCTGGTTTTCCCTGGAATTTTTTTTATGTCAGAAAATTGCAGTGCAGCTTGACACTTTCCTCAAAAGGAGTGATCTTTCATTCAGACATGCTATGGCACAATCCCAGAGGAAAGTTGAGAGTAACAGACTTCCTCACATACTGATTCATGGTCTCCTGTAAAGTTCAGCCATTCCCCAGGATTTGCAGTTCAAAACAAGGTGAGATATTTGAAAATGTTTGATCTTTTCAATCAAATAAGTCGGAGACTTCTTTTTTGTTCTGAATGTACACACATTCTGCAGAGTTTGTACACAAATTATGGAGTAATGGAATGATTTGGGTTGGGGGGGACCTTAAAGGTCATCTTGTTCCAACCCCTGCCATAGGCAAGGACACCTTCCACTAGATCAGGTTGCTCCAAGCCCTGTCCAACCTGGCTTTGAACACTTCCAGGGATGGGGCAGCCACAACTTTGGCTACCTGATCAAAAATTTTTGGGATGCTATAGTCAACTTCTTGGAACAGGTCAATCTTTCTGGACGTGATCCATTTCACACAATATGAGCCATCTAAAAAGTAAAGCCTTGTATTTGAGTAGAGGGGTGTCACTCATCCAGGGATTTCTTGACCATTAATTTAAAAAAACCCAAAACCCCCCCAAAAAAACCCCAAAAAACCTAAAACAAAACAAACAAAAAAAAAACCCCACAAACATTTCTAAATGATAACTCATCTGCCATGTCCCAAATATCTTCTGCAGGGTGATAAAGATATCCTACGAGTGCCTCTTTCTCACTGCTGATTGTAGAGAGCCCAGAGATGTCACAGGGTGGATGTCACCTTATGACATCCATTTTTATAGAAGTCCTGGCTCGTGATTGAAGAGTCCAGATTTTTTAGCAATAATGTTAAAGGAGCTCTTAACAGGTTGGATCCATCTTCCTGACTTCACTTATTTGAAATAAGAGCACTTAGGATTTCCCTCTTTAATAGGAAGGGAAACTTTCAGAATGTAACTCAGTCCATGTAACTATATAACCCATTTCTTTTGGTCTTAAGATTGATTAATTTAAATTTTCCTCCCTATTTTTCTCCGCTGATGGCAGAGGAGAAGCAGATGCCTGTTCTAGACACAAAGCCTAGCAATGAACTGCTGACAGACAGGGATCAGGATATTTTGCCTCAGACAATTCCATCCTAGATCTAAAAATGGGAGGAATGAACCCCAAGTTGGAGTTGTCTGTTCTCCCCCTTCCCTGCTGAGACGATCTTCAGTAGTCTCTTAGGCCATGACTTATTGTATAAACAAGGTGAGGGCACAGGCTTTGTGTTTGATCATCCACACTGCGATGTATCAGCACAGCCAGGGCACAGACCAGGGTTAGCAGAGAGTAGGGACCATTCCCAAAAGGCAGGCTGGAGGCAGCTGACCTATTTTGGAGGCTGAGTGTTTGGCTGTATGCAGGGATGTGAGCCAAAACTCCCCAGCAGGACCCAAGGGATAGTCCCCAGCCCATTTTATTTGCTGGTATAACCACAGCCTTCAAGACCACGAGGTCACAGGAATACCCCTCCAAGGCACCCACTCCATTATTTATTGTGCAGACCTAGAGAAAGAGATGCTGCTTGCACAAGGAGGGCAGCACCCTGAGCCTGAGTCACAGGCCAGGTATAAAGGTACTGCCCTCAAATTTATTGCGGTTGCTTCAGTGTTTTAGTGAGGGGGAAAGGGAGCAGGAGGAGAGGAGGCAGGGACAGAGCCCTGTATCAGAGCCTTGCTGGGTCTCCTCCTCACTGCCCACTTCAGAATCCAGCAACATCAGTAGAAGGACCATGTTCCCACCAGGAACATTCGTCCATGTCCCCACATAGGTGTCTATTCTCAGTGCTAAACAAACCCGATGACAGCTCTGGCTTTTGAGACATTACACCACCTGGAATTTTAAAGAAGCTGGGTTAGGACTTGAAGGAGAAGGAAAGTTATGTTCAGTGTATAAATGTTATGTTTTGAAAACATTTGGCTGGCAAATTTTCAGCTTTCATTTTCTCTCTTTTCTTGTCTGCCCTTTTTTCCTTTCGTGCCCTTTTTCCTTTTTATGAAACTCAAAAACAAAGCCTGAGGAAGGGAAAATAAAAAGGCCTGGGATATGAAACCTAAAAGAGCAACTTAAAATAAATTAAAAAAAATGTTTGCTTTTTTGAGAAGCGTAACAGAAGTGTTTCCTTGGAGCAGGGAATTGGCTTATGAAATTGTGATATTACAAAAAAAAGAGGTTTAACTTTGTTTTTGCCAGCCTCATTATTCACTTGTTAAACATAAGCAGCCTGACTGGTGAGATGTGAGGCAGAGATCAGAGGTGGAGACAAAGTTTGCACCCTAAGGTTTATAATCAGAGGAAAAACTGCTTTCAGCTTGATCCATAAATGTTAACTGGTTACTATCAGCCAAGGAAAATGAAGTGTAGATCAGAGATGTATTTATTTAAAGGCATGGAGGGAGCCAGTGTCAGACCCCTTTTCTGCAAAGAGCTCGGACCCCTACTTAAATTCCTTTGATTCACTGAGAGATAAATACTTTCTTTATTGTGCACCTGTGAAGGTGTCTGGGACAGCTCTTGAACTTAAATACAGCCCTTCTAGGTCCCAGGTTTACCCTCTGAACGGACACCTATATTTCTGCTTTCCTCCTATCTCTTTCCCAGCCTTTGTGTTAGCTGAGACAAGAGAAAAGCAAAAGCAGGAGGGAGATGGTGGTGTGCAGTGGGAGCACAGATCCTGGTGCTTGGACATCCCATAAAGTTCGGTTTGGCATCCCCAGGCTCTGTTTCTGCAGAGTCTGAGCACATTTGTCACAGCAAGGGTAGTTTCTTAGTATTTGGACAGTGTGCAGAAGGGGCTATTGAAATCATTATTCCTCAATCACAATGTGGGAACAGGTAACTTATAATAAAATTGCACTCCTTTCTAACTGAACAATAGGAAGGAAATGAGAGATAACCAAGGCAGAATCAAGCTTAAAGTTTCCTAGAGAAAAAACTCCAAACTTTGGTGCACATACAGCCATTGTGTAACTGTTTCTGATTGATCAAATACTGCAACAATATACAGATTTTTTTTTTAAAAAATTAGTTTCCATCCCTTAGCTTTTTCTCCCTGAGTTCCAGCCAGAGGTCTCTGTTCAGCCAGGCCAGTCTTCTTCCCTGCTGGCTTGTGCTTAGCCACATGGGGACAGCCTGCTCCTTCAACTTTAGGATGTCCTTCTTGAAGAATGTCCAGCCTTCCTGGGGCCCTTTGCTCTTCAGTACTGCTTCCCAAGGGACTCTCTCAACCATTTAAACCGGCCAAAATCTGCGTTCTGGAAGTCCAAGGCAGTAGTTCTGATGCCTCCTCCATTCTCCAAGAATTGAAAACCCTCTCACTTCATGACTGCTGTCTCCCAAACAGCCTCTGACCACCACATCATCCCCCAGCCCTTTTCTGTTCACAAGCAGAAGGTCCAGCAGGCACCTTCCCCAGTTGGCTCCCTCACCAGCTCTGTCAGGGAATTATCTTACACACACTCCGGGGACTTCCTAGATTGTTTCCTCTCTTTGGTGTTACATGTCCAGCAGAATCTGGTAAATTGAAATCTGTCACAAGAAGAAGGACTAGAGATCGTGGGACTTCTCCAAACTCATTACAGAATATTTATATAGAAATATACTCTTCCCTTTTGAATGCAGCCTAGATTTATTGGAGTTATTCTTAATAATAATTTCTACATTTTCAAGGTAGATGAAATACAGTTTCAGAACAGATCCCATCACATCGTTACAGTCACTTTTGATGCTTTTTTTTACAGCCTTAGCTAAAAGTGCATAGTGGAGACTTTTCTTTGTGATAAGAGAACTCACCTCTTACCATCACCCCTCATCTTTTTCCTCATATAAACATTCAGTTAACCTTTTCAGTATTTTGTATCGATCAACTCTTCTTTAAACCCCCAAAACAAGCCCTATCTCTTTCAGAAAAAAAACCCCACCAACACACAAACCTAATAATAATAATAATAATTTAAAAAATCCAGTCCCAAGCTAACAAATAAGAGACAAAACCTCGCCTGGCCAACATATGCAACTAATTCTCAGAGAGGTTTTCTGGAAAACCAGTGACAAGATAGGTACTGTGGGCTAGCCCCGGGCAGTCAGCAGTGGCAGAACGCTTCACACAGCCTCATGTGTAAAGTTTCTGAACTGACACAAAGCTTAATGGAAGTGAACCCTGACAACTGTGGCCAACCGACTGTAAGTGACATTCCGGGTGCCTTGCCACTCCGCATCCGTCCTCCTTCCCCTGCTGCCCCCCTTCCCCTCCTGCCTCTCCCCCCTTGAAGGTGTAATGCCTCCTGTGGGAAGCCCTGATGCTATAACGCCGCTGTCCTCTTTGTCAGGTGATTTGCCGGCTCCCGGCTCCTGAGTAATCAGAGCAGATTCCTTAGGATGGGAGAGCGCCCGGACTCACTTTTGGAAGGAAGATGAGCAGAGAGGGATGTTCTGGCAAAGAGCAGGCTGAGATTGTGTCTGAAAGCTGCTTACTCTGACATTACTAGGGAAGGCTGTTTGGGGAAGAAAATCCCTCTCCTAAGTGTTGAGAGCTTCTAAAAAACCTCCCTCAAATCAAGTTTGTTGGGTTTTTTTTGCGTTTATGCTTACATCTAGATTTTAAAATTTGGGAGGTGACTGGAGCTGTCTCACTGCATCAATGAATAGCTTTGTGTGTAGTATTTTATTCCTGACTTTATATTCCTGTCTCCCTTTGAAGGCAGCAAAATCAGCCCATTTGTATATAGCAAAGTATGGATCTCTCTGCAGTTCTAATGCTTTGTAGCACATCGATCACTGCTCCTCAGAGGGTTTTAAAGCACTTTGCAAACACTGAGAGTTGCAGTAGGTGTGTAACAGAAGTCTCCTTTTGTTAGGTCTTGCACAAATACAGCATGAAAGCAAAGCCATGTCCTCAAAAATGCACATCCTACACGGCTAAGGTAGGCAAAGTTTACAGAGAAAGAAATATGGGAGGGTTACTGAGTGCTGTTTTCATGTAGGTGATGGAATTATAAACAAGCCAAACTCAGGTCTCAGGAGTGAAGCCTGAAATTCTTGCTGCTAAGTTAAGGTTTGTCTTGGCCCTGCAATTCCTACACAAAGTAGTGATGTATCATTTTCACAGACAGGAAAAGTGAGGGCAAACAGGTTTTCTTTCCTTTGCTAAAAGGAAAGAAAACCATCTTCTCCTCTAATTATTATTATGTATCTACTCCAGTAAGAGAATATCATCATAGTTTTGTGAATTATTCCAGCATTTCAAAGCAATGACATGATCTCACATTATTTGGAATTGATTTTATTAGGGTAACTGTTCCTAGAAATATACACTTTGTATGAATAACCTCAATGTTTTGTTTTTGGTTTTTTTAACGATTGACATTCACTAGGCTAGGCAGAACAAGCATGAGAATCTGAGTGTAAGGGGCACTGAAATTTTGAGGAAAATATACTAAAAACTATGATTTCTAATTTTTAAATGTTTAAATGTGATGATGTCAGGACCAGGTCAGCTGCTTTAAAGGTGAGTGTAGGCCACGGGTGTTACTGTAAGTGTAGAAGTGGGAAGGATTTTCTCCCTCCAGGTATGGGGTTGGATCTGATTTTACAATTAGTTATATATATTTATCTCTATTCAAAGACAAGCCCCTGCTCTTGGTCTGAAGAGCAGAGAATAACTGTCAAAAGGAATATAATCATCCATTGATAAATTATCCTCTTTTCAGTCACTATAACCCTGGGTTTAATACATTTCTTGCTTATCTGCAGAGACACTGTGAGCAGCATTAATAGTGTTCTACATGCATGGGTTTGTTTTCTGAGAGTGTAGGAAAGTTGTGAAGACGAAAATCCCCAGAGTTCAGTGAAATGATTATTAGTTTATTAAATTAAAGAAACATTTAATTAATAAATTCGTAACAACCTTTAGCAAAACTTAGATTGTGTCCCTCCTGTAAACAGTGGTCTTAGTTATGAAATTCCTGATGGGAATTATCTCTGTTGAACAGCTATTTGAGGAGAAGGAAAGCCATAGGATATACTTAATATATAGTATGTACACAGTATATATCCCACCTGCAGAGCTGCCTCCAGCTCTGGGGTCCCCAGCACAGGAAGGAGATGGAGCTGTTGGGGCAAGTCCAGAGGAGGCCACAAAGATGAACAGAGGGATGCAGCACCTCTATTATGAGGAAAAGCTGGGAGAATTGGGATTTTTTGTTCTGGAGAAGGTCTAATTGTGGCCTTCCAGTACCTGAAGAGAGCCGACAAGAAAGATGAAGAGAAACTTTTTACAAGGGCCTGGAGTGATGGAACAAGGGGGAACGGTTTCAAACTGACAGACAGTAGGTTTGGATTGGATATTGGGAAGAAATTGTTCCCTGTGAGGATGGTGAGGCTCTGGCACAGGTTGCCCAGAGAAGCTGTGGCTGCCCCATCCCTGGATGTGTTCAAAGCCTGGTTGGGTGAAGTTTGGAGTAACCTCGTCTAGTAGAAGGTGTCCCTGCCTATGGCAAGGGGTTGGAACAAGATAGTCTTTAAGGTGCCTTCCAACCCAAGCCATTCTGTGATTCTACAATTCTAGACCCAGCAGGAATGGAGAAGAAAATAGAGAGGAGGGCTTATTGGAGAGCTTAAAAATGTGCAGTTCATGTTTGCTTTCTTTCTTGCAGTTTTGTTCCTGCAAGGAACAAAAAAATGGTGGCAAAAGTTAGGGGAAAAGTGGAAATTGCGCATCAGCACTGAAAGACTTGCTTCCTATTTACAGTTTAGAGATGAGTGGTAGATCTTACACCATAACACTGCCCTTGGTTTAAAAACATGTTGTGTATCAGATGATAATTTTTAAGTAGAAGCTCCTATACCCACTAGGAGTGCATGATTTTGGATACCTCAGGAACTACTGGGTTTCATTTTTCTCTGCGCACCAGATTCCTTCTTCCACGGGAAGGATACTGAGTGGCAAACAGGAAAACTATGCAAGTGACTGTGTGAACGGAACTATTTGTACTCAAAAATCTTTGGAGATGCAACATAAATGTTTTACCCAAGGTCACACGAGGAGTCAGTAGCAGAGATTGAAATTCAGCTGGAGTCTGCTGAGTCCCCATTCAAGTGCCCAAACAACAAGACCACCTTTTCCAACTGATGTTGAACCTGTCATCTGAGACTTAAAATGTTTTGAGGTGACAGCAACCGACCCCAAAACCCTAAGTTTCATGTGAAAATATTTTCAAGTCTAAACAGTTATGTTAAATGAACCATTAAAAATTAAGCATTGAAATGAACTGACCTGAACAACGAACTAAAACATGCCTGAGGCATCAAACAGGTTTCTATTTTTTTCCTTTTATTTATGACGGGTGATGTGACAAAAGAATTCACTAAATTCTGAATACTAAATAAATTAGTCATAGCTCAAATGCCACTTCAGTAATTTTTCCAGAGAGCAACCACCACAGGAGCCTTTCTTCATTTGTGACCCTTTGGCTCACCTGGTCTGTAAGATGCCTCAAAAATGGAGAAAACTGAAAGACAGTAAAATATGGAGTCCAAATGCCAAATTCACCAAAGTTCTTCCTCATCTAAGATACAACTGGGTTAAAAGCTGGGCACAAATGTTAATCACTGCTGGAGATACAGTCTTATTGTATTATCTGTTGGGCCTAATCCTAGGGGACTTAGTCTTTATGTAGCACAATTAATGCCATAGTACGGAATGCAGGTCCTTGCATTTTTGCCTCATTTTTTCCTGCAATAAAAATATTGGCAGCTGTGAATACTTTCTTCTGTGACAGATTTCCCTTTTTTTTTTTTTCACTGTGAAGTAAAACAAACCCAAAAGAAAAAGGTATTCAGAAGAAGTGTTCAAGTTTCTGCATATGCCCTAAATCTCTTCTGCTGATGATCAGTTCAGTAGAGAGACTAGGGTGAGCCTGTGAGTTAGGAGTTGCTGCAGGGAAAAAAAGACAGGTGGAAGACTAGAGAAAACACAGTCAGAAAAGAGGAAAATTAGAGGAGAGAGAACAAAGAAGAAATGGGAAAAAATAAAGAATGAGGTAGGAGCAGATTCTCCCTTCAGGGTACAGGTTTTTTCACTGGTTATAGCTAAAGAATTGATTAAGTACAGATGCTGAAAAATTTGTATTCTTTTAAAAGGCCACATTAGAAAGGGCACTTCATGCCCCTCCTAAGTACTCCAGACATGAATTTATTGTAAGGACACGTGGTCCATGCTAGTTGATGGAGAGGCAGCCATCAGCTGACCCTCTATTTTGTGGGTGCTGCAACCTTGGATCTCCTCATGGATCCACAGGAAATAGCTGTAGATGGACGAAAACAGGGTGTCCAAAGTCTGTATTCTGACCTGCAAGACCTGGATAAACGGGCATTATAACTTGTAGATTTGAAATTTTAACTAACATACCCTCTTTCTGATATTCCTCTCAAATATTTTTGTAAACTTTACATATTTTCCTTAGCCATCATCTCCCTACTTCAGCCCTTTCTGCCCTGAAATGAAAGAAAACCAGTTTTCTCCCACAGCCTTACAACAAAATGGCGAGTTAAGGAGGAAAGGTAAACGGGCAAATGAATAGTTTTCTAATTATTTTAGGAATCCCTCTTTTTCAGTGTTTTCCCTTCATAAGGCTCTCAGAGTTTTCTGTCCTTATCACCCCTTTGATATGGTGCTGAGTAG
Source organism: Cephalopterus ornatus (assembly GCA_013396775.1). Lineage (NCBI taxonomy): Eukaryota > Metazoa > Chordata > Aves > Passeriformes > Cotingidae > Cephalopterus > Cephalopterus ornatus. Next base: position 178,390 of record VZRE01013999.1, read on the forward strand.
CTGGAGTGGGGGCTGTGCCTCATTTCATGGAATCATGCAGTCATTAAGGTTGGAAAGGACCTCCAAGATCATCAAGTCCAGCCTCTGACTGGTTTGATTTGCAGCTGGTCATTGTGGAGCATTGACTACAACATTCCTTCTGGAGCAATACCCATGGATGTTTCATCTCCAGCAGGCACTGATACAAAGGTGAAAACCTCCCATCATGGCCAGACACGATATTTTACCTCTATCTTTACACCTCGAGGCTTCAGAATTAAAGCTGATGTTGGTTTTACCTAACTACTGCAGTGGAGGGAGCTTTAAAATACTGTATCTTCACCTTTTATTTAATTACTTTAAAACTTACATCAAAAGAAAAGTGATTCATCAGAAGGACTCGTCTGCTCTAGACGGATGAGTCACTCACAGCCCTTTGGTGGGTCCCAAATTCTTTCTGTTTTGTTCATCAGCTGGGAATTGTTTGAAGGGCTCAGAATATAAAGGGGGCCGTGATCCTGTTTGCTCTGCATATGTGAAATGGGAAGAGGATGAAAGAGGAGAGTTGCTCCATAAGGAACTCTTTGGTGGGGGAATAAAAAAAGCTAAGGGAGAGGAGAGTTCTATCTTTCAAAAGTTTTACGATATTTTTCAGGTTTTGATAAAATACTGCAATTCAGCTTTTCATTTCATTTGCCCTCATTGCAGAAGGTTACACCTGCTCTTCCTTCACCCCTTTTATTCCAAAACCTAGGCAAAATAGAGCTATTTTTCAGCACTTTCCTTACTTGAATGTTCATTTTTATCAGGTGGTTTACACTGTGGAGTTTTCACCATTGGAGATGTTCAAAAGCCAACTGGACGTGGTCCTATGCAACTGGCTCTAGGTTTGGACAAGCTGAACTCCAGAGCTTCCTTCCAACCTCAGCCATTCTCAGATTCTAGAACTCTGTGATTCCCATCTTCAGATTTCAGTGTTAGTAAGAAATCTTCCTTTTTCCAGTTGTTTCTTAGGCTGGTTTGCAGAAGGGACTTTCTGGAGAAGGAAAGATATTCTCTGGCCTATGACAGGTTACAAATAATCCCACCTTGCTTGGACTCACCCTGCTGTGAGCTGGATGTACTTCTCCCAAGGAATGGGGCTGCCTGTTCCCTCCCCATGCTGTACGAAGGCAAAAGGCAGCAACCAGCAGCATTGGTGAGGAGTGTTTGGTGGGCTACCATTTGTGATATTGTGACAGCTGCCCCCACTCCAGGGAGGTGAAACAGCCTCAAAGAGAATGAGAAATGCTTGAGGTCTCCCTCCCAAAGCTGTAAATGCTTACAACTCACTCCAGCCACCTCCCACCAAAAAAGCTGAGTGTCTTGACAGAGAAATTTGAAATCTTGGCAAGTTTCCATGGAGGAAAATAATCTTTAAGGAGCCTCAAAACTGCCCTTGGGCAAATCCTCTTTTCATAGTCAAAATAATAATAATTAATGAAATTCCACAGTATTCAGAAAAAAGCCAAAGCTTTTAGAAAATCTCCAGGCTGCCATTTCCAATTATAAATTGCCATATCCAGTAACATCACCCTGATGAAGTGGAAGGCTGATCTGTACAGGCAAGTGAGGATGCATCTAAAGTTGAGATAATATCAGCACCTCTCCCTGAAGATATGAAATAAACTGCATCGTTTTATTAGATTAACATATTAAAATAAAATTGAGCATCCCTGCCACTATGCCCAAACTAATGCAAGGGAGCTCGATATTTGATTATTGGATTCACCTTGCTCTTTGGGGATGGATGATTAACTCTTTCCAGCAAGAAGACACTGGATATCTCAGTCTAACTGCCTGACACATGCTTGTTAAAAGAAATATTTTACTGAAAACAGAGACAAAGAAGAAAATAAACCGGTAAACCCTGAAAAGCAAGGAGTGAAGTGAGGTTCTAATTTTAACAATATAGTATGAAGAGATTTTAGACCTCACTCTTCCACTCTCTAATTGCTAATCTACAATGGCATCATTTCATAGGGTCAGATTAGGTCATCACTCAGGATTTCCATGACAAAAGCCAATGTTAATGTGGATTCACCAAGCCCAGCACATATTGGAGAATTTTGCAGCACCGTAAATTTGATCTATGTAATGTTTTTGGAGACTTGCATATGATGTCCTCACCATCAAACAGTGGAATGAATTGATTGGTTCTTCTGATGTGACAGATTAAAAAAGTGACCATATTCAATTAGATTTAATATTTGAATTCAGACAGTTTGCTCTTGTGGAAAGAATAGAAAAGTGTGTCTAATGAGTAAAAAGATTCAATTCATACAATTGAAATACCTAAACTGCAATTTAAAATATTTTCATGAAACAATTAGAATTTGGTAACCTTTGTTTTTCTGCTCTGCTTTTCCTCTAATCTCAGAATGATAACCTGTGCTTGTAAAATGCCTTGTTGTCAGTCTACCTTTATTCTACTGCAGAAACACTTACACCATAACATTTTTTTCAGGGAATATGTCCACAACAACTAAATGTACACTCCTGTTATAACAAAGTTAGGAATCAGTACTTTAATTTAATCCTGAAGTTTGAAAATCAGTAGGATTGGTTTCTACAACTGTAGGTGAGGTGAGGGGGGAAAAAAGGAAATCAGTATTAGAAAATGCAATAGTTTGGGTTGGAAGGGGAATTATAGATCATCCATGGGCAGGGACATCTTCTGGTACGCCAGGTTGCTCAGAGCCCCGTCCAAACTGAACTTGGACACTTCCAGGGATGGGGCAGCCACAGCTTCTCTGGGCAACCTGTGCCAAGGCCTCGCTCTCCTCACAGGGAATAATTTCTTTCTAATGTCCAATATAAACCTGCTGTTGGAAGCAGTTCCTCTCCACATTTCTTGCAGGATTCCTGACCAAGTTCTCGACTGGGCAGCACTCGCCGGCCTCGGCCCCGTTTCGGGGTATTCCCTGTTCCATCCTCTGCATCAGACTTGCAACTTAAAAGGTGAACATTTCCCTTGAGATGGCAGAAGTTGCCCCACAGACGTATTTCCTGAGGATGAACACTTCTTCCACGGTCAGGGTGGGCAGAATTGCCCTCTGTGAGATAAACAGTATCTAAGGATCAACTCCAGAAGGAATCTTCTCTGATCTAAATGAGAAACGTGATGCTTTTAGATATGTAAACTGAGCTGAGACAAATCCTGCCCCGCCAACATGAAATGATCCCTTCGAATAAACTATTTTGTTTTAAACAAATCCCAGTCAAGAACATGTATTTTCTGAAAAAAGGAAAAGTAGGTGGGTTTTTTTCTTCTTTTAGAAAGCAACTGAATTCCTGTACGATTGAAAATCCAGGAGAATAAAATGTTTATTAGCAGTTTTGCCCTTTTGTCTGTTTGCTACCCAGTGGAAAAGCAAAGAAGTAATACTCCATTATACCCTTGTACTCCAGCTACTGGTTTTGTGTAATATACAGGAAAACAGAGATAGTCCAATTCACAAATACTTTTAATAGTGGTGGAGGTTCTCCATCAATTGCAATACAGAATTTAAGCACATCCTTGTGTCCAACTTAAAATATATCACCCTCAGCCTCACAGAAATGTGCTTGTAGAGGGATGATTTATAAATCATTCAGTAACAGATGATGTTACAACTAAAGCAGTGGGAGTTTTGAAATACCTACATCACATTAGGCTTGTGTTTATTTCAAAAAAGGCTCTGATCTACTTTGGATTTTTGGCAGGCACAACATGAGCCCAACATGAACTACTGTATATCAAAGCCTTTTTTGAAAGTCAAACTTGGAATGATTCCAATCTCAATTAAAAAACATTTGATGTCTTTTGGACTTCAATTTTTTAAATATTTTTTTTCTTCTAATTTACCCTGTCCAGACCCGTCCATAACAAAGATCCCACCAGGAACTAATGAAATTGCACATATTTTTATGTTTCCTTTATTTGTGGCTCTTTTTTAAATGTATTTTTTTTCTGGGATAATTTTTAATAAACAAATTAAAAGAGAAAATCATTCACAGCCATCCACTTAAATTAGTCAAGATTAACATTTCATATGCATTGAATAGTTTATCTCAGATATAAATGACATCAGAAGAGATAGAAATCAGCCAGTATTTAAAATTATGAAAGTTTTCATGCCTTTCCTCTCTCATCCCTCCAAGATTATGATACACAAATTACTTCTGACTAACTCAGCTGCATTCGTGTGGTCTAATGCAAATCCAGTAGCAAAAGAGCTGCCATTTAAAGTTAAATAAACCCTAATATACCAATATTTTTTGTCAGATAATAAATATAAATGTCAGTGGGAGATACACAAATGTAATCAATTTTGCATGTAACCACATTTACAAACAGTAGTAACTACAGAATCACCATTTTTCTTAACACATCTCTGAGCAGAGCCTCTGTTAATATGATCTGCTAATGGTTTTATAACCTTTTACACCAGGACAGGGCTTCATGACGGAGGCTTCTCCCCCTCAGTCTGCTGAGCGTCGAAGAATAGGTCCAACAGGTAAGAAAAAAAACCAATGGAAAGCCTCTGAGCAACTTATTGTTCTGGAAATTTGAAAGCTCATGGTGTACATTACCCTGATGTAAATAATTTAATGGGCTCAAAACCATGAGATCTCCTGCAGGTGAAAAATAAAACCACAGTCTGCAGGGCAGGATTGTGCCAAGACTGGTGTTGAACCTTCCTAGGTAAAATTTCCAATAATGCCTGGTATTGCTTCTGCGTGCACTCCTGAGATGGTCTGGACTTGATCTGTCCCTGATCTAATTTCATTGCCTACACATTTACTAACTCTGACACAAGTGAAATTATCTTAGTAGGCATCTTGTAGCCAGGATTTTACTTGTGCTTTTTAGTTTCGCCTGCTTTCGGTTGGGCTGTCTAACCATGATTGAACATGTTCTCTTGCTGCAGTGCAGAGCAAGGAAAACCTCCTAGTGACCACTGAGAAAAAGTGTTCCATCCTAGAAAACACATTCAGCTGTGGGCTCAGGCTCTCCAAGTGCTGTGATTCATCTATGTTGTTACAATGACCATTAGTATCTCCGTAAATTTTATTTCATGGGTGCAAAGCCTCAGCCAGTCTTCACTCAAAGTGTGTTAACACAGTGTTGCAGATATGGAGTGCAATGTTAACCATTCTTAAGCAGAACTAAAAGGTATTTATTCATGGATTTGATTCATATCTATCTTAACATTTTGTAACTTGACTTGCCACAGTCAGTGACGTTTGGTGAACACCTCAGTGAAGTGAATGTCACACAATTTCAGAATATGTTCCTGGCTCTGAGCAGCCCAGAATACCTAAGACTTGTCACGTCTCTGTCAAATTGCAGAGGCATGATACATTTCTGTGATAGACCTTGCACAAGACCCTACAGTGAAAGGAAGTTACTGAAACTTTCTGTCTGAGTTGGGGAAGCAAAAAGAGAAGGTTTTGAAGTAGTAGAGGGGAAGTGGGACCCAGGAATGAGCAGTTTCATGACAGGGTATCTTGGCTTCAAAAGCCTCAGTGTAAATACACCTGTGTCAGATGCATTTGTAACCCACCACAAGATGTATTTTAAATCCTGGTGCTTGAACAGCCATGAAAGAGGTGAGCAGACTTGTAGCAGTGACACAAGAGTGGGAATCAGTTAAATTCCTGACTTGGTTCTGAGTTTTATGATTGTAGACACGGTCTGTAGCACACAATGCATCTCATCCATGTTTTACCAACAAGCATTAATCACTTAGCCTCAAAAAGTGGCATCAGCTCCATATTGAGGAAGCTCCATTTCAATGTCTATAGAGGAGCAATACAGGTCTCTGTATTTAAATGAGGTAAGTTCCCTTTAGAGCCAATGGAGACCAGATCAACACAGTCAATAAAGAAGATTCATTTCCCTTAAGAGCATGTTAAGGTGTCCTTCCTGACCTTTGCTACCTCTTCAGAAGAATTTGGGTCTCACCTAGATCCTCATATTATTTCTGCTGATTGTGTGTGAGTGCTTTGTGTGTCTTAGGATATTATATTCCTATTAGCAGGAAAATAAATCACCTACAATTACAAAAATAAATTCCTACAATTGTTTAAGATCTTTCTGAGCATTAGCCATTTTGTGCCTCCTTTCTTCATCCCTGTCAATGGTTTCTGAAAACTAGGTCTAAATTTAAACCTCTGGTGTTGATTATCAGAAGATAAGAGCCAGTATCTCCAGACCAGCAAATCTTTAGCTACTTGCTCGTGTGAACAAGCCGAAGGAAAAGAGTCATTGCAGAATCAGGAATGCCATAATGGCTGAAGTCCTACAGCTGTGGGTTATGCAGTTGGGTTGCACCATAACCTGACAGAGTCTGTCACTCACAGCTTTACACTGTTTCCTCTTGTCCTGTTTGCCTGGTACCTCAGCCCCACCTCTGACCTACCGACCACCTTTGCGCAGTGGCACCAAGCCTGAAAAACTCCATGTCATTGCTTTGCCCCTAAATATTCACCATCCTTGGAAGTATTTAAGAAGAGACTAGATGTGGCACTTAGTGCCATGGTCTAGTAGGCAAGGTGGTGTTAGGTCAAAGGTTGGACTCGATGATCTCAGAGGTCTTTTCCAACCTAGTTGATTCTATGATTCTGTGATTCTGTGATTTTCAAGGGAATTCAAATCGAAGCTTGGATAAATCGGTGTTTATCACCACACTCTTCTGTGGCAGCCCACATGGTAGGAGGATAAAAAATTTTATGGCAGTCATTAGGAGCTCATTAGATCTCATTAAGAGGTCAGTTCTTTTTACGGCCTTTATTTCTGAGTTTGTTGCCATCTCTTCTGTGCTAATCTCCACTGTTCCAATAATGTAGATACGGAGATAGTGATACGTTTTTATGAAGACAAGGTGTGAGGGATTAGTGTACATTATCCATAGCCTAGAGTAAAAGATGACCTAGTTGACTCCAAAACCTTTCCTTTGAGTTTGAAGTAGAACCTACCTGAAATACTGTCTTTTGTTGTTATACATTGGCTCTTTTTTGGGGTTACCAACCAATACTTCTTCTGAGTCTCTTTCTGTCATGCTTCCTTTCAATATCTCTGCAGCAATCCAGCTACATATCTGAATATTGCAAAAGCTGTGAGTAAAACATTAGAACAAGAGAACACCAGTTAAAAATTCCCATTTGTGGATACAAACCTTCTTAAATTGCCGTTATATATTTTGATGATTTTTTAGCCTGTGGGTGCTATCACCATAATTTGCAGTGTATAAGTTTTAATAAGTCAATTATAAATGTAATGTATGCTGCAAATATCACCACGGCAGCAGCTTAATAAACAGAGCCTTTTTTAATCTTATCCTCAAAACGGAGTTAATGTACCATTCTTCTAATTTATAATCAAAATGCAAAACAAAATTCAGCTTAACAGTTGTAGCATAGCTGAGGTGCTTCATATCATTAAATTGAAATACCTGAAGGCAAACCTGTTCTCTAACTGTAAAAGACACTAAACAACTACATGTGTATATGGGGATAATAACACATATTTGTGTCTATATATGCATGTGCCTGCATTTGCTTCTACCTTATCTGCATTTACCTCTACCTACATTTTTTAGATGGAGAAGAAACATATACACACATTTCCTCTGGAGTATATGATTTCTCAGCAAGGCACAAAGTTTATAGCAAAATGATTTTGTCATATCCACATTCCTCTAGTGCAGAGAAGGCATTTGGCAGAATGTATGTTGTAATCTTGTCCTCAATAAGGTACAAAAAAACCCCAAGGAAACTCACTCAGAGAGTCTCGGCCTTATATGAACATTATTATTGTTTTTCCTATTCCCAGAGCAGTCAAACCTATGTTCCTACTTGGTATTGCAGTCATAACCCATCTTCCTAAACTGTCCAAATTCTCTACATAGCCAACACTTCTGCCTTGGGAAAGGCCAGGTGTGTTCCTGACAGCCAGGTAATTGGAATAACAAACTTATGGCAAGCCTGAATCCTCGTTGACATCTTTAATTTTGGAAACTTAGTCATCTAAAGACTAGACTTCTGGTCCCTGTTATTCATCTAAGCTGCATCTCATCAGGGCAGAAAGTTGGAGCTGGCTGAAGTTCTGATCTCTCTCCGTTAATTATGTAGTATTCAGTGATTGATGTAAACTACGTGCTTAAAACTGAGGCTGCTGAACTCCTTCCATTCCTTCATCCTGCCAACAGTGTTATAGGGATGATCTGCTACGTAGCAAGTTTAGGATATTGCATGAGTAACACTTTGTATTAAATACATGTGAGCTTACGGGAAATTAACTTTTTTGTTGCTCTTTTAACAATCCATATACTTGATAAAAAGTTGTTTTCACTGATGTCTTCTGAAAAGAAAATAAGACAAAATTGCAAAACTGCACGGTTCGCATTGGATTGCTCAACCACCTTCAGTGAATTCCTAACTGTTCCGTACAACACAGGCACATACAAATATACAGTATTTTCTGGGTGGCAGCAGAATTAAACTGTGGAGGAAGATAAAGCAAAAGATGCATCATGCATTCTCCACGGAAAAGTCTTATTTTTCCCCTTTGCTTTGAGCCTTGATCCTATTCCCATTGTTATATTTAACCAGTGTCTGCTCTGAATCCAGTGACATTAGATTATTTTTGAAGTTAATTACGTTTAAAGGATTGTGTGGGAAAATTTGAATTTGAGTGCATATAAGAAGGTACCAATTATTATAAGAGGGAGGCAAGTGAAAGTGATGTCACTGTTTCAAGTGGTGACATGGACAAGAATTGGAAAAGCCTGGTTGCTTTCAGTTTAAGCTTAATCCCAGGGAAACGGCTATATGAGGAATGAGAGAGCAATAAAACATTTCCAGCTACCACCACTGAGCTGGTACCTCTTCCCATCAGCCTGACATCTCCTAAACCCTAAAGGTAAGATTCATGGAATCATGGAATGGTTTAGTTTGGAAGGGACCTTAAAGATCGCCTAGTTCCAACCCCCTGACATGGGCAGGGATCAAGTGATCTTATATTAGACACCTATATGATAATTGTCAACTTCTAAGCAAACCATATTTTTATACAGTTTTTCCTTTATAAAGGGAAAAAGAACAAGTACTTTTAAGACAGGATTCATTTGATGTATTTTGGATGTCTACTTTAGGATAAGAGGAATAGCAAACCAAAAAAAGCAAATTTCTTTCTTTTGTAGGAGAGAGAGTCTAGAAAACCCTCAAGACATCAATGCCTATACTCAATCCCTCTTCAGGGTGTAATTTGTCATGTTCTCAGAATGCTTTTCTATGTAATTTGTCTTCTTCAGTACAGTCTAGCTACCTATGCTCAACTTTTTTAGATATATCTTTGATGTAGAAGTAGGGAGGTGTTGCACAGCATGCCAGGGTTCTGCAGGGAATCACTAGGAAGCTGAAGGATCCATCTCCTTTGCTTTTTAGGAAAGTTCTGAAATACAGCTCATGGACTACATCTCCTTTTTGTTTGGGAAGTGTTTAGAAGATGACCAAGATCTGGATCTTTGGATAATTTTCATTATGCACAACAACAAATAGCAAAGTAGTTGGGAGGTTGCAGGGTCAGAGGGAATAGTGTCCTCACTTACAAGGCTGACCATGAACATGACCAGCACCGTCTCTTTTCCATCAGCTTTTAGCATCTGAGAGAGACACAGGACATTGAGAAGCATTTTACTCCTATTTTATCAATGTAATAGTAATATCCCTGTACCACAGTGAGTGTCTGAGCAATTTCACATCCAGTGTGACTAAAATTCATGTTATTTCATGAAAGGGAGACATGTTTTCTGACCTACTCACAGTTTTGCTTGATGCTACAAGAGCGAGATACACTAGATACATGTTGACAGCCTCTGGCTGTCTTCTCAAGCTGCATAGAGATAAATTGAATTGATAAAAACCAGAAATAGTTTTGAATGGAGAGTAGATTTAGGAGTTGCAATAGCAGAATAGAAGGACCTATTTTTTTTTTTATTTCTTCTCTAGCTTCTGAAGAGATATTTTAATATTTAGCTAATTTTTGTACTTAACAACCTTTATGTTAGATTTCCACCTGTACTGCTTGAATCTGATATTTTATGGGTCATATAAAGGAAGTGCATTTCAAATGCTGTCTATGCAGACAATAACATTATCCAAAATATGTTAGTCTACACCTGTCACTGATGTCCTGTGCTCAACAGCAAAACATTTTTCAGTAAGGTTGAAGAGAAAGCCCCAAACAGCTGAAATCAGAAAGCATTTGCTCTGACAGATCAAAGAAACAAAATGGAGAAGTAAAGGGTGTCACGAATTGCAAAATTCAAAACTCATAAAAGAAGAGGTTGAGTTCAGTAGGGATAAATTATTCTGTTCCCAATTTCCTGTTCAAAAGTGTTGGATAGTAACCCAGGACATTCCAAATATTGCCATCAGGCAAACCTCCAGTGAAGGCTCATTCAACATGTTCTGGTGAGAAGTTTTTCTCTCAAATGGTTGAAATTCCTATGAGATCCAGGAAATTCATTGAGGTGTTTTATTTATTGTCAAGACTAGAGGCAAAAAGTGGGACTCATGAGATGGGTAAACATAGGGGTCTCTTGAGGGTTTCTATGTCTTGTCACTTTGCTTCTGAAAGTCAAAGAGCTTCAATTGCCCAGACTTTTCCTCTCCTCCATGCTCTCAGTTGAAGCAGCAAGCCCACGTCCTGAGTCCTCAGTCTAGATGCATGATGTTATCCTCAGCTTTAGGAAACCTTTCAGTTTTCTTTGTGCAGCTAAGAAAACTTTATCCCATGATAGTCATAATTTGAGCCTACTTGAACCAAAAAATAACCTACCCAGAGATAAGTGAGGAGGTGCGTACACCAAAACTCACCAATCTTTTCTTTACTTTTCCTGTCCGCTCCTCTCCTTTGCTCAGCTCACCTCAAGCTTACATAGAAACCTGGAGAAGTTAATAAGGAATATCAGACATAATGTTTTACGACACTTGCAAAGCATGCCTGGCCTTCCAGACAGGATTTCCTCAGTTTGCCCTGTTCTAGATAGGGAACCATCCTTCCCTCTGTCACTACCACTCACACACAGCAAGGGAGAAAGGGGCATTACACAGTACATTTTCCACTGCTGTGCCGTATCTCATTTACTCTTGCTCCTGAAATACACAACCTCTAATTAGCTCGTTCAGCCCCACTCTTTTTTTTAAATCTGAGATAGAAAAATAGTAACAATAAAAAAGTAATTTATTACTCAGTAACATTCATTAAAACTTGTAACTAGTTTGTTTATCGAAACCAGACGGCATTTCTTCCCCTTCCCCAACCTGTCACTGTGTGGTATATTCACATATAAAGCATCAATAATTATACAATGCATTACAAATGAGCTTTTAAAGCCAGGATGCAAATTAGGAATGTAAATGTGGCTTCTAAATTGGCTATGTTAATAGGAAATATGATTCTTTCTAATAGAGTGGGAGTGAGCCCCAGCGGTACTGATCTTTTCCCTTTTCTGCTTGAAACACCACCCCCCCCCCCCATTTAAGCAGCAGTGTCTTTTCACCTCCCCTGGCTGAGACTCATCTGGTCAAGTCGAAGTCTTTCCTCTTATTTGCCTGTGCTGAGCCATGAGCACTAAATGAAGCGAGTAATTTGGTGCATTGTTGGGGGGGACAGGAGGAGGGGGACTGGGGAAGGGGGGCAGCTGACAGTGAATGGTGTCAGCTGCAGAGGCAGCAGAAAAAGCCGACATCTTAATAAAACAGCCTCGGGCAAAATCCCATTAAAGCCTTCAGAAGCTTGTTTCCCTGCAGTTGAGCAGGTAGGCGTCGTGCACTGCGTGGCAGCCCTGAGTGCTCTCTGGGAGCCCAGTTCAAAAAAAAAAAAATAGGGAAAAAAAAAAATTGAGTGCTTTTTCCCCTCCCTCCCTCTTTCCACCTCCCTGATCTAAATCATCCACCAGCTTCTGCTCCTCAGAGTCATTTGCAAGGCAGAGAGAGAGGGAGGGAGGGCGAGGGAGCACGGAGAGCGCGTGTGTGCCTTGATGTGCAGGGACTAAGTGCCTATGCAGTGGCAGGAGTTTCTGGCGAGCGCCGCTCGCCCATTAACGCTCCAGCGCAGACCTCGGGCTGACCTTTGGAGAGCAGAGGGAACGGGGGGACACGGGCAGAATGACAATGAGGAGATGGGGCATGGAGTGGCTCCCTGCGCGGCCGCCTCCCAGCCTGGAGTGAGGACATGGGCATCTCTCGCCCAGGGGTGGTGAAGGGGAAGGGACAGGACAGCGGGTAGGCTGTGGGTTGAGAACAATGGAAGGTGATAAACTCTGCCCTAAATCTCCGCTGTTCTAAAATTAATTCTTGCTACGTATTGCTCGGGAGAAATCACCTCACATGTGTTTTCTTGAATGAGAAGTGGGTGGACATAATTCTATTTTGATGAAGGTTCTGTGCACTGTGGCACTATGCGTAATCCCCTGATGTCAGGGAGCGTACAAGCACATAGAGCCAGGAAGATTGCCCATGCCCTTCGGAAATCACAGCTTCAATAAGCAAAAAGACCAATTAAAGCACACAATCAAAAATATTTCATCCCCTTTGCAGCGTGGTGACGCCTCCTCAGTCCCACATACATCCCTGTCTTGATGATGCTCCTTCTTAATTGGTGAGTTCTGGGTACATGGACTTCTGGAGCATTTCTAGACACTATACACAAATTTATATTGCAGAGGTCTGGTGGATACTGACAGTTCAATGCACAGGGAGGAACAACTCTGCCTGACTCACACCATCATGTAGCTGATCTGACTCTAATAAAGCATGGCAGCCTCCTAAACAGAAAGATGATGCACTTTGTACATTTGAAAGACCAGTTAGGTCTCTTAAGAGAATACAGTCTGCTTTGGCTCAAGATCACCATACCTCTGCATTGTATATTTAATGTTTGATGGATGTCTGGCTCAAAAAAAAAAAAAAAAAAA
>VZRE01013999.1:191431-202696 GCA_013396775.1 Cephalopterus ornatus
TGTGACTTTCTTAAGTTAAATCAATTTTATCTGTTCTGTCAAAAACATTTGGGCTTATGAATGACCCTGTGCTGAAAGAACTTCCTCAGTGCATCTGGAACTTGATGCAGCAGTTTTTGGTCAGCTATCAATCATTTCTACTTAGACCAAGGAAACAAGAAGTCTGCTTGGCTCTCAGTTTGGCCAAAAGCTACTGTTAAATCTGTGCTCACTTTGCCTTCATTTCCGTATCTGTAAAGCGGCAAGAGTAAGAGCCAAGCTTTTCCTTTGCCCAGGCTCTGCCTCTGCCATAGGCTGTAATATTCAGGCCAACACCAGAAGGAATAATCATGTCTGACAAGGAGAAGGCTCATTCCATTATGGCTAAATTGCTTAGGTTTTGCCAGTGTTGTCAAGCCACTCGTAACTGGGTACAATTTTGTGGACTTCAGTAGAAGCTTCTCTACATTTCAGTTTTTCCCAAGAGCTGAGCTAGAAAAATCTCAAATAATTCCTACTTCTTTTTTCCTCTCTGTTCTTTTCTATCTTTATTTGCTCTTTATCAATTCCTCATTTTCCCTACTTCCTCGCCTTCCCAGCTTTTTATTTTAAAATCTGTCTTTCTACTCTGGAAACTCCCAGAGCATTTTCCAGGCTGCATTTTAAAGTTTGATTCCCCCATGAGGGCACATCTACTGGCAGAAGTTGAACGAATGGGATTATTCCCTCACCTCTGAAATGCAGCCACTTCTGAGGTAGAGCACTGCAGCCATTCTGTCTTCAGCATGTGCCTCGGGTCTCTGGAGAGGGAGTGAAGAATAACCTTTTCACCTGAAAGTACCTTTTTAGGTAAGCTGAATAAAACTTGGAATTAAGCCAGAATACCACAGCTAACACTGCTTTATGAGCGTAGCTTGGGATTGTGACCAGAAATGTCAGAACATTCCTTTGATGTCTTTCTATTGGACCTGTAAATGGAAAGTGCAAAAGTTTCATCTTTCTCTTATATATATGTGTATATATTTCAACTATATGTGTGTGTGTGTGTGCGTCTGTACACTCCAAGGTTTTGGAAGCAGAGCCTCCTGGAAAGTCAAGTAGAAGTAAACAACCAGTGGGGAATGTTTTCATAATGGTAAGCCTACTAGTGCATTGATGTATCAGTGGATCTCATCATGTTTGCAATACTTTTTAATACCTCTGAGGAAAATCAAATAAAACTGCATGGTGTAGCCCCAGAAAGGGACTTCATTTTCATCATATTCTGCAGTGAGATATTATTATTCTGATGATATGACAAGAGGCACACAGCACCTCCACCTCCTCCTTTGGGCTCTTTTGCTGGTCATGGATTGTTTATACAATTCAGTCTGGCTAAAAATCATTTCAATCTCAATGAATCTACCTGTTATCCATGTCTGTTATTCCTTTACCTATATACATCAATTGCTTTGCCCTTGATCGCTAACTTTAGCTAAATCCATGTGTTCAGAAGTTCCACTTCAGACAGAATTTTTCTGCCTCCTACCTGGAGTCTCAGCATGGCCAAGGCAACAAGTTAAACTCCTTTAGGTTTACAGAAGAAACAGGAATGCAGTCAACTCAGAGAAGATGCCACTTTAGGTCTCAAAACTTGATGCTTCACTTGGAGTAAGAGATGCCGCTTTTGTGCCTTGTACTGTGTGGCTGAATCACGTGATCAAGTCACTATCTCATGCATCACTTTGAATGATACTGGTGAAAAAAGGCAATTTTTGAGGCTCCACAAGTTTGTCTGCAATTTTATGGTCAACAGTTTTGCTGAACCAGAGCAGAACATCTCCAGATCTGGCTTTCTCAGATGCACGTAAAGTTTTCCCCAGACAGCCTTCGGAGAGAGAGCAAAGTCTTTTTGGGGATTAGCAGCTGCCTTTACATGCAAAACATCATCAGCAATATTGTGACAACTAAAGTGTTTTGTTTGGTTTTTTCCCTGTGAGTTAGAACACTGAGGATTCTGGATGTATGTCCCAACTGCAAGAATCAGGAAAGATCCTAAGATCGTTCTCCGGGCTTCTTTTTTTTTTTTTTAAATATTACATGAAGAGTGGAGAAATAAATCTATCTTAGATATGACCATTGGATGACTTCTGGATTAAACTCAGCCTTGTTTAGTTCATCTGATCTCCAAAGAATGCAGGAAAATGCAGTCAACTGGTTTATAACTCCTGTAAATAAGGAGCCCTAACAGTGCATGAGGTGTAAAAAGGACATGCAAAAAGGACATGCAAAATTTGCCGCTTTTCCAGTTTTATCAGTGTAGTAGCATGTTTATTACTGACAAAAGACCCAAAAGAGCAAAAGAAAATCTGGCATCAACAGAGGGAACAGCACTGGAAGAGTCAAGGATGCGGTGCCTTATTTTCCCTTAGATCTGTCAAACACACCCCTGTGTGTCTGTGTGCACCTGCATAAATACATATGTATGCAAAAATATGTAATGGCCTGTCTGTTATGTGTTTGTATACATTTGAATCAGGTGTAAACACCAAAGCAGCAAGGCTGCATTTGCATATTCAGGCACACTCATTTCTTGAAAAGCAACCACAACCCCTCCTCTATGTCTATGTTCATACATTCACGCTGACGTGCATACAAGCACATCCTTCTTCTGTTTTTCCTTGTCAGAACACTTTAAAAGAAAACATGGATTTTGGTATTCCATTCTGGCATAACTTAAGTCTATAATACTATATTTTTTCTTTCCCTTTTTTTTTTTTCCTTTAAAGAATAATCCATGAAGAGAAACTGTTCCAATTTTCTTCAGCTGTTTCTGTTAATTCCTGTAACGATTTATTTGAAGTGTAAGTAACCAGGTGGCTCTCAAGTGCGTGCTCCATCACAGGGCTCTGCATGTGAGGGGGAAGTAACAGAGAATCAGTCCAGCCCTGTACTGACCCATCAGAGATATGAGAAGGAGCAGAACATCCTTGTGAAATTTGTTCATAAATTCTTGTGACCTGGGTATGTTGCCCAGAGAAGCTGTGGCTGCCCCACCCCTGGAAGTGTTCAAGGCCAGGTTGGACTGGGCTTTGAGCAATGTGGTCTAGTGGAAAGAGTCCCTGCCCATAGCAGAGGGCTGGGACTGGATGATCTTTAAGGTCCCTTCCAACCCACACCATTCTAGGATCACGTGGAACTTGACATCTCAGGACAACTCCACTTCACGCAATTAGGTCCTGTCATATTCATGATAGATGTAGTGACCAAATGCTACATATAAGGTTCAACACAACAACTGCTTTAGAAGGACCACCAGGAATGTACTCTTTTCCTCTCCAAATCACACAAGGAGCAAGCAAGAGGAATGTCTTCTAAACTTTAACACACCAGTGAGCACTGAGGAAATGGGAGAGAGTTGAGTCAGGGGAGGTTTAGCTTGAATATCAGGAAAAAGTTTTTCACCCAGAGGATGGCTGAGCATTGGAACAGGCTCCCCAGGGAAGTGGTCAAAACAACAAGCTTGCCAGGAGTTGGACTTCGATGAGCCTGTTGGGTCCCATCCAACTCAGGATATTCTATGATTATATGATCTCTTACTGTGCTACAGGTATTAAAAACACAAATGAAATATCAGGTTGCATAAAGAATGAGGTACCTCAAATAAAGTTTTCCTGCATCACAAATACTAGTTTGATTTGCTGCATGAATTTTAAATAGATTTTTCCATGGTCTATTTCCACTGACAGCAAAAGTAAATCTTTCACAGTCTTCTGTATTTCTCATCATGTGAAAAATCCTATTGATTTCACAGGACGTATATGAGCAAATATTTAAGCTTCTGCATGCACTTTTTTTACAGGATCAAAGCCTAAGGTCAAATATCATTTCCAAAAAGCTTCTTGCCTTGAAACTCAAAGCTGATTTAGTGCAAAAGAAACTCTCATTATTAACTTCTTCTTCCATTCAGCCATGAAATAACCCCTATCTCTTGGAAAAAAAAAATCATTATTGGGCATAGAAAGCTTCCAGAGGAAAGAAGATAAGGAACACAGGCCTGTGTGAGATCCTGTTTGTCTCAAGACAAGATAATGAATCTATGATTTCTTAATAATGGTGTAAAATACTGTATTTTAAAGACATACACCTACAACCTCTCAATCAAAACATTTTTCTATCTTGCAGCCTCATTTGTTTCTCTGTCTTTGAAATGTCCCTTTAACCTAAGTGGTTCTATTCTGAAAAATGCTCAGTGTTTTAGCCAGTTTTATTTTGTCATCTTCTCCCTCTGCTTTCCACATATTTTAAGAGGGGATTTTTCCAAAGAAGCTGGGGAAAACCCTTTCCCACACTGAGTTCTCTGAAGTGCGTGTTCTGGGTAGCACAGGAAGGAACTATTCACACCATCCTCGTCACCTTGTATCAGCCTTGGGGCTCATACATGCAGGTTATTCCTCTGCTAGTAAATTAGTGTCAGGAAAATGGACTCAGATACCAAAAATTATCTATTTATAGAAATCAATTACTAGAGTAATCCCTGACATCTTTTGGCATGGACCAGTTTGCACTCAACGCCCCTAAATATCGACGGCCGTGGTTGGTCTCAGCACTATTGCAGAGGGGCAGAAGGATGAGACCAGTCTATTTTGAAAGATAAAAGATGTTAATAGACATGGCCAGAGAGCAGGCTCTGGCAGTTTCACCGTACTAGAAGAGACTCTGCCTTAAATTCCAGGTGCTTTGAACTATCCTCACACTGCCTGCCAGAAGGGGCTTTGCCTCCACTCCTCCCAACCTCTGCTCAAACCCCCAAGTGCAAATCAGATCCCAGACATCACTTTCCTGGGGAAGCTCCAGGGTGGCTTTTGAAGACAGACAGACATGCATGAGTCTGTGTACCTACATGGACTCATACAGGTTTACAGAAATATGTCCTTATCCAGAGTGGGATCTTAGACTGCAACAGTGATGTAAAGAAATAGAAAAAAAAAATTAAGAAAGAAAAACTTTGCAGCATTCACAATGGTTATGGATATAGGGGATGTTAGGATGAGAAAAAACTGTAGTAGCATTCATAAATTCAAGCAATATTTTGTTGAAGTGTTTTCTTGGTTATAGCACACTAAGAACAAGAATTCATATCCTCCACTGAGCAATATCTATACAGTTACCATAGAGCAATTTTGTCTTCGTATTAGTTAGGGGTAATTCTATTTTGGTTTATAAAGTCAATGGAGCAGAACAGTGTCACAGGATAGTGGTCTCCCACTGCTACCTCGTTTAAGCAATCAAGCAAAAATAAAGCATATGTTACACCTTGTAATGTATTTCTCATTCTTGTATCCTTACACTATTTTCATTGTCATAATGATCCAGTATATCTTTATCTGCTTGGACTTTTTATATAAGTTGACTTCTCTCTAAGGTTTACAAATTAATAATTTAACCAACAGCCATGTACTATATATTATTTTTTCACTCAGAAGCACGGCCTTCCTGAGTTACAGTCCACAGAAGATACTTCAGCTACAAGAGAAGTGGCCTACATCTGACATCAAACTTCCACTGTTATTCCATGTCTCCTGCCTAATCCGTGCTGTGTTAGGTAAGCCTCAGTCGCTGTGCTCTTCTCAGAGTGACTTCCACAGACTGTTTGTGACACACACGAGAGCATTAAGACACCTGAGGCTTGTGTTCAGCAGGATTCTGGGGAAATAGCGTGTGACTCTCTTGTAGGAAACGAGAAATAATATCAACTCTTCTCCCACTTGACTGAAAAATGCGAGGGCACGTTTATGGTTAAAGTATTTGATGAAGACGAAAACAGCTGTGCTAAATTCTTGGTATAGCCTTATTGTCCCTGTAAGAATTTGAAGTACAGACTTTGCTTCAAAAGCACTTAGAATGATGCTAAAACATACCAAAATCTATGAGAATTTCTAAAAGTCTAAAGGCCATTAAGCCTTATGGTCCTTATTAGTTCTCTTTTGGCTTTGTTACCATTAAGAAATAAATGTTAAGGGGAAAAGAAGAGTAATTTTTCCTCTCTCCAATTTTTCTATTGAGGTGGAAAACTTCATTGCTAACACACTTCTTTCTATTACACATTCATATTAATCTCTCTCATAAGCAGCTCAGAAGGATGCTGCTGAACCAGTAGAACCAAGATAATAGGAATCTAAGTTCACAGTTCTAATGCAAAGTCAAAGCTGTAGAGTCTCATTTAAGTTCCTTCAACATTATCCCCTCTAACAATATTTTAAATACCCTACAGTACCCTACCTGTCCTCCATCCACCAGTGCAGAAGGATATAAAACTCATCATCATCATGATGTGTCTTGCATCAGAGGTGCCACCCCATGCTGGTGTTTGAACTATCCTCGACCTTCTCAAACGGCACCAAACGTCAGCACAGAGTCAGTTGTATCAAGCTCTTTTACTCCCAATTTGTTTATCAGCAGAGCCAGTTAGGCTGGACCTTTTCCTGAACTTCTAATATAATTTACCTTTTTTTTTGCGTCTGCTGCTGGTGTCACTGATGTGTTATCATTTCATAGATTGCTTTTAAAGGTGTTTAGTGCTGTCTCTCCTGACTTTGTCCTTAAAGACTTAAGGAGAATAAAATTACAAAATCTTGACATGGGGCACAGGTTGTCCAGAGAACCTGTGGCTGCCCCATCTCTGGAAGTATTCAAAAGCCAGGCTGGACTGGGCTTAGAACAACCTGGAAGGTAACTAATGGGAGTGTCCCTGCCATATGTTGGAATTAGATAGTCTTTAACAGGTCCCTTCCAACCCAAACCATTCCGTGGCTCTGTGACACTTGCTCTACTCTGTGGTAAAGTGGCAATAGTAACAGATATGCTGTTGAAATTAATACTTTTAGCTTGGATGGAAGTGGGGAACCTGGGAAGTCCAAGATGTCATTTGAAGTTCTGTCATGTAAATGGAGTGAACTTTTTCTTTTGCTTTTTATACAGTACATTGCACATTAGGATCTTGACCTGTGACCAAAACTCTTGAGGAGGAGAGGAAGAAGGCTAATGAAAAAACACTAACTTGTTGTAAACTGTATTTTCATTTCAGTAGTTTGGTGGTGGTAGAATTGGCAAATCCTAGTTCAGTCCAGTCTGCAAAATGCTTATTCCCTTAAGCTGCACCAGGATGTGAGGCAACATGGTACTTAACAATCTGATATAACTTCAGAAATGTTCCTTCTGTGAAGAAGAGTCTGGTCCAGATGATATCCTGAGATTCCTGGCAATCTAACCGGCTCTATGACGGAATTATTTTGATTTCTTCACTTTCTAGCCCTGTAGAGAATTAGCATATACGTGGTATTGATGATCTAGAGCCTGAGCCTTGAAGCAAAACAAAGAGTGAGTCAAATTAACTGCAGCATTTAGATGAAAAAAAAAATCCTTTGTCAAATTCACTATTTTCTTTGTACATCTACAACAGAATTGCCATAATTTGATCATTTTTTCAACTAAGAGCTCAGTGGAGGTCAGTGTAACTCAGAGCTGCATTACAAGGGCTTTAACTCAGTTTCCAAGGCTAACTATATATGCAAGTCACAGACTCTTGATTTTTTTACTGAGAAACCCAAGATTTATTTTTTTTTTTTCAGTGAGAAGCCAGGACACTAATCCTGGAAAAAGAAAAAAAAAATATTGATCCCTTACCTATTAATTTAAAAATACGTGGTTTTGAACTCAGGCTCCCTTTGAGGACGCTGTAATGAATACGAGTCACGATCCAGCATACTTTCCTTCTTTTGACTAATGCCCTTTTCCATAGGAGCTGTGAAAGGAAAAAAAAAAAAATTATTTTTTTTTTTGCAGTTATTCTTTCTTATTTATATACACACTCAGGGGCAAATGACTTTCCTGTCACCGGAGGGACATCAAAAAGGAAAGCAGTTGCAAATTTCTCACAGAGCTGAACTTCCTGGAATACTTTACTTGGCTTCCAGAAAATATTATTAAAAAAAAGTGGTTTCTTAGTTTCACTTGCTCCTTGAGGCAGGTGGAACTGAGAAATAGCTAACGGGGAGTTCCATAACTAAAGAATTATCTAGAGTATTTTATCTTGATTTTTTAAAGTATTCACATCTCTCTTTTAAGACTCGTTTGTTATTAGTTGGACTTCCTGTTGACATTTTCTTTAATATTTATTTTTAATTCCCTGCCTGAAACAACATAAATGAGACTGATTTTCAAGAAGATATTAAAGCTTCAAATTTTTGTGTTGGGCCTTTTGAGACCAACATTTTGAGTTCATCAGTAATTTTGGAAAATCTTAGGTTCACAAGAGGTCTTACAAATTTAGACATGAGTATTTGGCTTACTATCAGTTTCTATTCACAATCAGGGAATGGGAGAGGGATTTTTAGTTTCTGTTTCATCCCCTGAATATTAACATCAGATCTCATTCAGCATCTATTGTATGATAATTCAAGTGCTGAAAATCCATTCAATATTGATTATAATAGATCACTGGTAAATTGGGTAAGATTTTTTTTTCCCCAAAGGTTTTGTAGAGTTAATACTAGGTAGAAAATGACAATATTAAATAGTGCCAGTGAAGAGTTGCTGCATCAGCCATAAACATTTAATCTCATAGATAGACACATGATTTCAGGCAAAACCTTCTCCCCGGTTACTAAGATTTACTGTTTAATAAAAAAGTGTTCTGATTAGAGGTAATGCCCTCTAATTCTGTTTAATGATTTGAAAAATTCAGAAGAAAATAATTATAGAGGAACTTTGCAAAATTTTGCCCAGAGGCGTATTTCTTTCTGTTCTGGAAGAATATTGCGAGCAATGGGAGCCTTATGGCAGCAATGGGATAGACCTTTCGGGAGCCCCACTCACCCTCTGCAATAGACCACATTATCCAGAAAGTATTAAAACCTTACTTCTTGGGAAGTGGTGGTGGGATTTCTGTAGCTTCTCAGAAGATGGAATCCAACTCTCACACCAAACAGGACTGCAAAACCAACCCAAGTGTTGACAGTAAGTCTGGATATTTATTTGGATCATGTAATATGGTTTCTGTACAGCTTTCTACAAAGTCTGAGGTTATATACTCTCTCACTTCAGTAGAGTTTGAATATAATACCTTATCTTGTCTTTTTCCACCAATAACTGCAACCTTGCCCTAATCCAGTAGGACTGTCTCCAAAGAGTTTTTGGCTTGAGTGTCCGAGGGAGGGAAAAGGAAGAGTTCTTTCATTTCTGATGGTTACATATATATATAAAAAATATTTATTTTTATATATATAATGTATATATATATAAAATACTAGTGGTATTAGATAATACTACTGATTTACTGGAGATACATACATACATATATATATATACACACGTATACATATATATATATACATATACACTATACTAGATTACTGGCTCCATGCAGCTGAGGGAAATCCTTTCTCAGCTGCTGGAGTTTGAATCTCCCTGCCTAACAGTAGTCTTACCAAAGGCATTGCTACTGCTGTGAAGTTTAACTCTATTTAGAGACCATTTGTTTCTGTGTCGCAGAGAATATTTTCTCCAACAGATCCTAAATTCACAGAGAACGATCAAAGTATTGACTAAAATTTATTACATGAATCTGGCATAGTTTTATTTCCTCAGCGCAAGTTGTTCACAGAGGATTTAGGAGCATCCAGAAGAAAAGAGTCAGAGTTAGCACAGGGGTTTTGGGATTAAGGCACGGTGATTCTTGTCCAAGAATTTATCCCCAAGGAGGGTGTTGAGACACTAGCACAGGTTGCCCAGAGAAGCTGTGCCTGTCCCATCCTTGGAAGCGTCCAAGGCCAGGTTGGATGTGCTTGGAGCAACCTGGTGAAAGGCGTCCCTGCCCATGGCAGGGGTGGTGGACCACACGGTCTTTAAAATGACCTTTCCAACTCAAAATGTTCTATGACTCTGTGATTCTGTGTAGTTGTACCTCTGGGTGCGCGAGTTGGTTTCATTAAGTGTTGCCACATTACTTCTTGCTAGTAAAAAATCCCAAATGTTTAACTTCACCTTCATTGGTCTGGCTGGAGCTGCTCCCATAACCTTGACTGTATACACAAAATACCACATATTAGTGAAAGCACTTCCATTTGTATTCAGGACAAACCATTAGTTCTAACCTAATTTCTTTATAGATGTCACAGACCTCTAGTTTTACTACAGCAGTATCCTGCCCTTACTTTCACCTCACACAGAAACAACCCCTCTAATCTGACAAAACCACGCATTTATTTTAGATTGCCCAAAATTTTACTGGACGCTGTTGTGAGGAGGGAAGCAGGGGGGCTCTTTCCAAGACAGCAGAAATTCAGTTTTGGTCCCTGAGATGCTGGAGCAACTGAGCCAGGCTCGAATCTCTCTAAGGCATCGCTGCAATGATGAAAATACGAGAAGCCACAAAGGTGACCTAGAGTTGCCTTCCTCCTCCCCATCTCTGGGGAGCCAAGTTTTCCACCGTCATCTCTAGATGTGGTTTCTGCCAACCCTCTCTCCATTTTCATCTCTGCCTACAGAAGTCTCCGTGGAGGCCGGTAGAAAGGGAAGGCTGGGCACTGAGAACTTGTCATATTTACTACTTTATCCTCTACCAGTCTGCAGAGGGAAAAAAAAGTTGCTATGAAAGGGGAATAGATGGAGCGGGAAAGTGTCTGACTTTGGAAAGGAACATTTAGTACAGAGACTTTCACACTGTATAAAATTTCAGCTACAGCTCTCCTCTCCTCCCCATACACAGACAAAATCCAGCCAGTATCTCAACCAACCTTTCAAAACCTTTTTCTGGCTGGAGGCTAATTGCAGCTTTGCATTCTGGGAAATACAGAGAGTGTCCAAGCCATTGAAAACAAGCCTTAATTCGGACCTGCGGCCCCTCCTTGTTAAACTGTTGGCAATTTGGCACATGAGAGGGCTGTTCCAGCAAACAAGAGACACGGCCCCCTCTCCGTCCTCTTATACTACAAAGCTTGCATTTTTCACAGTGGATTAGCAAGTCTAGACATCCTATAAAATGTCAATGAACGTATGGATCTTCAGTGTACATTTCTCAGGAGGGCTCTGCTTGTTTGCAGTGCTGCTCTCCCAGCCCGATCAATACAGCCACAACAGCTTTTTGCATTTGCTGTCGGAAAACATAACCCCACTCATTGGATTTTTTTTTTTTTCCCCCTTTCTTTCTTTCCAAGGCACTTAATCAAATAGTGGAGGCAGAGAAAACTGGGGGTGGGGGGGTGGGGAGGGGGGAGTTGGATCATATATGCCGAGCACCCAGGGAAG
>VZRE01013999.1:202773-225264 GCA_013396775.1 Cephalopterus ornatus
AGTTGTGAATAAAGTGTTTTATTTTAATTATTATTACTAACCACGAAGGCACGATAAGAATTATCATGAGAAAAATCATACCTCAGGGGCGAGACAAGGACTGGGGAAGAGAAGGGAAAAAGGAGGAGCAGCTGAGTGCCAGAACCCCCACGGGATGTGATTATCTCCTTATAACAACATCCCCAGACTTACTGCTATTATGAAATTTCATTTTTCCATTTTTTTTATATACACAGATACATATATAAATTATTTAGGTGAAGTATTTCAATTCCCTGCAAACCGCGAGTTTGCATTAAAATGCTTCAACTGTGAGATTCCCAGGTATATTAATTTCCACCCTTTGAGGATGTTGAGCAGTCCATCAGAATAAACTCTTCATCCTCGACTGTTTTATGATATTATTACAATGTATTTTAGTTGAGGAATGGTGGGTGGAACAAGTTTTCAGAGAAATAGACTTGTTTGGGTTCCATTTGGTTGCTGGAGGGGAAAACTCCACATAAAACAACTCTGGCTGTTCAGTAAAGCATCCTGATTTCTTATTATTATTATTTTTTCCCCAGCACAGTTCTATTTCTTCTCTCCCAAGTCCCCTTCCCATCTACTTTAATAACAGAGAGGGGGGATTGCAGTCACAAGACATGGGGACCTGGAGGAGTGCATTCAGCTGTGTGTTTTGTATGTTGAGTTTTCTGGCAATTATATACAAAAGTGGGGAAGGACTCATGCTGTTATTAAAATCAATTTCACAATTTCATTTGTGATTTAACAATTTTGTAGTGCTGAAAGGCACTTAAAAAACCCACCTCATGTTTTTGTTAGCTGGATCAGATTATGTTGACGTCTTTCTAATTTCCTTTTGACATCCTGAATTCTTCCAGAAATTTTTATTCCAATTTAAGGCCCTGATTGTAGCTCACAAATGTAATTTTTGATTAAAGTTCATAAAACCATGAAATAGTTTGGGTTGGAAGGGACCTTAAAGATCATCCAGTTGCAACCCCCTGCCATGGGCAGGGACACCTTCCACTATCCCAGGTTGCTCCAAGCCCTGTCCAGCCTGGCCTTGGACACTTCCAGGGATGGGGCAGCCACAACTTCTCTGGGCAACCTGGGCCAGTGTCTCACCACCCTCACAGGGAAGAATTTCTTCTTATGGTCTAATTTAAATCAACCATCTTTCAGTTTAAAGCCATTCCCCCTTGTCCCACATGCTCTTGCCAGAAGTTCCTTCCCATCTTTCTTGTAGGGGGCCTTTAGGTACTGGAAGGCTGCTAGAGGGTCTCCTTGGAGCCTTCTCTTCTCCAGGCAGAACACTCCCAGCTCTCCCAGCCAGTCAAACTTAAAGCCATTTGTTCAGGTAAAATCCCAATCAGCCCTTCAGAACTCATCTAATTGTTCCCCCTTCGCTAATGTAGCAAACAGGCATAAAAAAAGAACAGAAGACAATGTTTCCTGGGCTTTTTTTTAATCTTCTTGAAGCATTTTTGGAGAATGAAACCTAACCCTACACCAGTTTATGCTCCATGAGCGCTTGCTGCCAGCTGTAGAGTCCCAGTACAACTTCAACCTATGGATTCACTGGTCTTAGTTACTCTGACCTCAGTAGTACAACCTTACGCCACTATAAAAAAATAGAAGTAAAACTAGAGATCTTACATAACCTTCCTTAGTTCAGTTGAAATCCATAGAATTGTATTTAATCAGTTTGGCAGCAGAAGGGGGATTCAATTGGTGCTGTGCTGTTTACAAGCTGTAGTTGACAAACTCAGATTTGTCCCACCTACTGCTGAGTCACTGAGGGGTCTTGTTTAAAAGGCAGCACTAAAGTTCAGAAAAAAGAGTTGAAAACCTTAAGGGTTCTATACAAATGCAGTCACAATGGGTTTTAGAACATGATGTTGTTTTAATATTCCAAACAAATGAGGTTTGTAACAGCTCTTACTTGCAAATTTAACAAATCAGCTCCGGTGGACAGTAAAGTTAATAAAGAACTTTTCTGGGCTCCACTGTAAGGCACTGGAATCCTGAAGGAGTAAGGGCATCAGAAAGTAAGGATTTCTTTTGCACATCCTATATGTTTAATGGAATGACATCCAGTCATGCTGCTATCACTCAAAATGTTTTTTTTCTCAATGAGCAAAATGCATCAGACAAAGCTTTGCTGCTCTAAGAGGTTGTTGTCCTTTAGAGGGAAGTTACATGCCCTAGCAGAGACACCAAACAGGTACATAGTCAAGTATCACAGAATCACGGAATCATTTAGGCTGGAAAAGACCTCAGAGGTCATCCAGTCCAACCTTTAAAGGTTGGAGTAAAGTATTAAATGAACTCTTATTTTAACTATCTTATGGAGATGCAAATAATTTGCATTATTATACCACATAAACACTCAGTGCAAACACCACAGAGAGACCTGATATAATTTTGCATCCATAGAAGGGGTTCAGGTAATTTGAAGCTGGGCAGTGGAATGCTGTGACCAGTAAACTTCTTTCCTTCAGAGGGCATAGCTAATTTTCAGGAGGATAGGGATACACTACACGGAGTTCAAAGGAATGCCACAAAACTGATCCATGGGTTGGAAAACAAGCTCTGCGATACCAGGCTTAAGGAGCTCAACTTAGATTATCAAAGGGAAAGTGGAGAGGTGAGTTGATCACTGCGTAAGGTGCTTAGAAATGTTTGATAGCAGGGAGCTTGTCATGCCTGCTAACAAGGGCATAACAAGACCCAATGTCTGGAAGCTGAAGTTTACACAAATACAATTTTAAAATAAGGTGGAATTTCCTGGCACTGAGAGGATGTAGTTTAGTGGCATCTGACCATTCAAATGTACTTGGTTTTGGATTCTTTTAAGTGTAATTTGACTTCTGTTTATCTACGTGTTTTGATTCAGCTGTTGGAATAATTCTTCAGTCTGCGCCTGCAGCAACAGGAGAAGGAATCCAAAGGCCTCAGTTCAAGCACCTGGAAGGAATCAACAGTGGTATGTCTTTAGCATGTTCTGGAAGACACACCCCTATATTTAGGCAACAAAATCCCACTTCATGTTTATGAACTTCAGACTGATTTTTATTGTGAAAGAATTTTCTTCGAGGATATAACTTGGCTGCTGATGATTTGCAACATTCTGAAATGTTAAGAGGTTGTTTGCAACTGGAGCTGGGATATAAAAGACAGATTTAATTTGATCCCTATTCTCTACATATTTACCATCTACTCTGAGCTAGATATTTTGACTGAGAGGGTAAAAATTCTTCAGTTCCTGTCAGCTCTTGAAGGATCTGACCTTCCTGAAGTCTATGGGATTTTTAGCACCTAAACTCTTCTCCTAACACATTTTGTCTTCTGCTTGTCTGTGTTGAATTTCATCTGCCACTGTGTTGCCCAATTACCTACATTTAGCTAGGTCCATCTGGAGTTCCTACCAATCCTCTTGGGCCTGGATAACCTAAATAATTTTATGTCTGTGTCATAATAGCCATAAAATAATTCTGTGTCAAAACAATTTTGTAAATTGGTGTTTCAACATTTGTCCTGAGTGCAGCTGAACAAAACCCTTTGTGTATAGCTCCAGTCTTTGCGCCTCAAGGACTCCCCTATTATACACCTGTTCTTGACAGATTGAGGCCTAAAACAGGAGAGCTTAGTCACATATTAACCAGCAGGAAGAAAGTCTCTCCTTTTTATTAATGCCTGCCTACCAGTTCAGTGTTTGGAATTCAGTCCTACCTATAAATCAACATCAGAGACTACAACCCAGTGTGTTCAAGAGCTTTGTTTAAACATCAAAAGAAGAACAGAGACAAGCACTATGGTAGAAATATAACTAATCACTTGCAAATACATCTTTCCTGTCAGTGGGAGCTTAACCTTTTTGTTTAATGTTACTGCAGGAAAATGCACTTATTTACAGTCTACCTATTTTCTTTTAAGCAATAGACAGGTTTGCTATGAAAAATGATCACATTTTTTCCTAAGATAACACAAAAAAGATTTTAAAAGTATTCCATTTTCAGGATGATTATGGGATTGGAAATTTCAAGGCAACGAAAATATTAATAGGAACAGGAATTACTGAGGTTGCTGAACATGTTTGGCTGACCCACCACTGGATAAAACGACAGTCTACTAAGGAGGGGAAATATATCTGAGGCTTTAGCTTGTTTGTTGACTAGTAATGAACACAACATGATTGGATGTGGCACATTGATTAGATCAATTTAACTTCACACTCTTCTCCTGGCTTTCTCAGCTCATAGGGGACTCTGCTAGGATTTAGCCATAGCGTGAAGAAAATCCTAGAATCTATAGACCATTCCCTTTAATTTGAATGCTGCAGATTATGGATGAAAGATTGGTCACCTCTAGGATTTAAGACTTCAAAGGAAAGGAAAATAAAGAGAGACACAGAGGGGAAAAATACAAACAAAGAGCTCCTGTGAGAAAGAACTGGAAATGCAGCCTCCTACAAGATGTGGGGTTGGGTTCGATAGTGCTCCTGAATCTGATTTTCCACTTACTCACAAAAACTCCACTGAACTCAGTGGCATTACTCCTCACTTACACATTGGGAAGGAAAGCAGAATCAACCCCATTTTTCTATTGCAGCATAGTTCATTGCCAGCAAACACAGAAAAGATCACTGCATTCCTGGTTTGCTTTCATCTTTTGGGCTTGATGGTGTTTCAGTCAATACAAGTTTGCCATTGATCAGCAGCACGCGCTTTGTCAGCGGGATCAGGACCTCTGTATTCCTTGTAATCTGTTTTGTAGAATAACAAAAAGTGCTCCTCCCAAAGGTGCTGGTTCTGATGCAAAAATAAATGCAAAAAACCTGATAGTACTTGGATATAGGACTTTTCTTCAGGTGATACAAGTTGTCTTAGCTTTATGGAGGTACAAATCCTCAGGTAGGGTTGGTCAACTCCAAAGTATTCAGCCCCAGCTGGAAACCTCTGGTTGCATTGCATTGCACTGCCTACCTGGGCAACCCAAGATCTCACCACCTGGAATTGTTTAATCCCAGTAGGAAGGTGAGCCCTCACAGCTTCTCACTCACTTCCCCCCGGTTCAATTAGGGAGAGAATCAGAGGGGTAAAAATGAAGAAACTTACTGGATGAAATAAAGAGAGTTTTAGTGGTAAAGCAAAAGCTGTGCAGACAAGCAAAGCAAAGCAGGGAATTCATTCCCCACTTCCCACGGGCAGGCAGATGTTCAGCCACGTCCAGGGAAGTGACTCCATCACATGTAATGTCTGTGTGAGAAGACGAACATCATAACACTGAATGTCCCCCAACCTTCCTCCTTCCTCCCAGGAGCTTTTATTGCCAACCACAGCACCATCTGGTCTGGAATATCCCTTTGGTCAACTGGGATCAGCTGTCCTGGCTGAGTCCCCTCCCAGCTCCTTGTGCCCCCCCAGCCTTCTTGCTTCTGAGGGGGAGTGAGGAGCAGAAAGAACTTGACCTTGTGTAAGACCTGCTCAGCAGTAAAAAAAAAAAGTCCTTGCATTATCGACGCTGTTTGCGCCACAAATCCCAAACACAGCCCCATACCAGCTACTATGAAGAAAATTAACTCTAACCCCAGCCAAAACCAGTATAGCATGTCCCTTATTCTCAGGGCCAACAGCCTTGGATGACGTACAACACATGTCACAGCACATGATGGAGCTGTCTCCACCCTCCTTGCAGCACATACATTCAGCATTTATTCCTTTCCTCCATCTCAATTCTGTTATGGCCTCAGCACATATTTTCTCCTGTCCCCCAGGGACTTTGTATCACTCAGCCTGGTCTTCTCACTTCATCCCCGCTATGATTCAAGAGCATTTGCTCATTTTTAGAGGCTTTTACACCATCTGGAGCAGAAATGGAGCCCAACTGCCTACAGCAGGAACCTCAACCTCCACTTGAACTCTAGAGAAAGACTAGGTGTCTTCAGAGAGTGGCACACAACTAAATTAAGTAACAGCTATGTTCCAAAGTTGGATGCTATGAATTCCTTTATGGTTTCCATCCTTTAAGCTTTTCTTTTTCTTTCTTTTTTTTTTCCACTCTTTTCTATGTTTGTCTCTCCTTTTTATGACCATCAGGTATCAGAGAGGTCTCTTCTCTCAGTCACTGGTTGCTGCCTCTTCAAGCCCTTCCACCTCTACTCCACTGTGCATCTCAAAAATGAACTGAAAAGTAAAATTATGACCTTCTATGAGCCCTTATTTCCTAATTTGTTTTTTTCTAGTGTTTTGGCCTAGTAACAGTTTATTCACTATAATCTTACAGACCACTTCAGGCTCCAATTTAAATGAAAGCTGCCCTGCCAAGTAAGACTACCTTGAATTGCCCCTGTCCTAATGTAAGCTCCAGTACTTTAATTTCCTGGAGTGCTAATGGTAAATATACAGCACTAGTGAGCATCACAGGCTGTACAATGCATTATAAATAAAGGTACATGCACTACAGTATTCAAGATAAAAGGTATTAAGCTTACTGTAGGGGTACTGTAAAATTTAGTGGTCTGTAGAATATGCTAGTAGTTTCTAAAACAGCAGTCAGATCCTCACCAGGCACAAAAACAAAGCAAATTCAGGAAAGAAACTGTCAATAGTGCAAGCTCTAGAAACCTTCAAAGGGTTCGGGTCTGATCTATTTGCTCTTATTCAGCAACACTTTTTTTTTCCTAGGCTGTTCCATTGAAATCATGATGTGGAAAAAGAAACAGTGTAGTGCAGTGCAGAACAGGTCGGTGTCTGCAAACTCTCAGGAAGAGCTCTTGTCAAAACCGTGCAACTTGACACCCAGCCAGGTTAAATAACCTACTCGGACTGTAATCCTCTTACAGTTCTGGCTCTGGTTTGGCACAGTACCTAGCACTCCAGGATCCTGGGGAGTACGGTTTTCCAACCAGCTACAGAAAATCAGTGTTGTCTGTGGCTTCAATGTATCGACTGAAAATTTTATGAAGTTCAACAAGGTGAAGTGCCGGGTCCTGCACTTGGGTCACAACAACCTAACAGTGCTACAGGCTGGGGGCAGAGTGGCTGGAAGGTTGCTCAGGTTGCCCTGGGGGTGCTGGTTGGCAGCGGCTGAACATGAGCCAGTGTGTGCCCAGGTGGCCAAGAAGGCCAGTGGCAGCTGGCCTGTGTCAGCAACAGTGTGGCAGCAGGACCAGGGCAGTGACCATGTCCCTGTGCTGGGAACTGGTGAGGTATCACCTCGAATCCTGGGATCTGTTTTGGGTCCCACATGACAAGAAAGACACTGAGATGCTGGAGTGAGTCCGGAGAAGGGCAACGGAGCTGGGGAAGGGTCTGGAGCACAAGTCTGATGCGGAGCAGCTGAGGGAGCTGAGGGGGCTCAGCCTGAAGAAAAGGAGGCTGAGGGAGAACCTTCTTGCTCCCTACAACTGCCTGGCAGGAGGTTGTGGCCAGGTGGGGATTGGTCTGTTCTCCCAGGTGACAAGCAATAGGGACAGAGGACATGGCCTCAAGCTGCACTAGAGGAGGTTTAGATTGGATATTTGGAACAATTTCTTCACTGAAAATATGGAAGTGGAAATCTTATTATATGTGTTATTTTTTACAGCAGACAAGGAAGTGCAGCTTCAGAGGACTTTCCTTCTAACAAACACACTTTGTTATTGGTCTCTGATGGTGATGTCCACAGCATTAATTGCATGAACAAAGTATTATCTTTTTGAATTCCCATCCATCTGATCTCATCTGGTCTCACAGAATTTGGTTGATTGCTGATCAAGAATTGCTGATCACTATCTGGGTGCTCCTATGTCATTATCTAACTCTATATTTTCTTTAAGTTACTGGAAGTTTACTATTTGCTCTGCAGTACCCTGCATCCCTCCTGTCATGTTTCCCACATGCCATTAAATCGTCAGGCCTATTCAGATGTTTTATTTATGTACTCATTACTCCCAAATACAGAATATCAGATATAGCTCACCTGGGCCTCCATCCTGCAAAAAAATGTAGATGTGTTATTCTCAGCACCTGAACAGTGACAAAAAGGTGAAGAGACTCCTTAGTCTTAAATTGTGCATACCTTCTTGTAGGATCATGGCTGCTGTCAGTAAAAGCTGAAATAGCAAAGTATTTGGGGCTAATTTATTGCTTCTTTATTATTCCCTTTAAAAATGTAAGTTGATTTTAAAATAAAACATCCCTCTGAAATGGAAAGTTCAAACATTTAACTTGAAAAAGAAAGGTCTGTGCCAAGTCATTTAATGTTTCCTCTTTTCTAGCACTCTATTTCAATGAAACTATTAAAAAAGTGTGGTTGAAATTGTGTGTAGTTTTGTTCCTTCCAGGAAAATGCAGAGGGCGTCAGTCCCTGCCTCTATATTCAGCTACAAACTTGCATGAAGCCCGTGGGTTTATAATACAAAAATAAGTGAAAAAGAAGTAAAAAAATAGACTAAGTGGGCCCACTCTAATACAGTGGGATCCAGTGCTACTCGAGACCCTCTAGGACACCCAGGCCATGTAGAAGGGTGGCCAAGTGTGACACAAGGTGGCCCGTCTCCTTCTGTGGTAGCAGGTCAGCAGTTGGCATTTTAAGTGTCATTAAACACCCCTGAGTTGTGTGCAGCACACCTACATGACCATCACTCTATTTGGTAACTAACAATCCTCAGCTTGCAGAGCAAGATCTGGTCATGAGATCATAGAATAGAATCATTTAGGTTGGAAAAGACCCTTAGGATCATTGAGTTCCCATAGATGAGGGTTACTTTTAGGTTACTTTCAGGGAGGGGGCCATAGTGTGTCATTTGGTGAAGATGAAGGTTTTTCATTAAAGTTGTGCTCTCTGGCTGCTGGACACCATTGTCTCTATCTCATACAGCAGATTCTACTGGTTGTTGGCTAAAAAAACCGTGCCAACTGCCTGGAACAAGCCAGGGAGGTCACACAGTGGAAGAATTGGCTGAGAACTGAGGTGTAATGATAGAGGACTGAATAAATACAGAAAATTCCTAAAGCGTGGAATGTGACAGGACTGAGCATGTGGTGATCCTCAAAGCTGGGGAGAAACATTGAAACTCCAGATCTCTCACAAATTTCAACACCAGTAAAGCAAAAAAGAAATATAAAAATATAAAATTATACATATACCGTGCCTCGATTTTGATGATAAAGAGAAAAATCTACTTTTTAATCTATGCCCTTGGAGTTTTCCAATGCTCAGTTCAGGAGCTGTGAGCTAAGCATGCTTTCCAATGCCCTGTGTGCAGCAAGCAAAGCTCCAGCTGAAAAGCCCTGTGCTTAGACACTGATCAGATTAATAACCTGCAGCACACAAGCTGGAGCCCTTCGAGTACAGCCAGCGCGTCCAGAGACATGGGCCACTTGGAACAATATGTGCCTGTGCATAAATCCACCCTCCACTTCTGCCTGGCCACGGGGCAATTGCCAGTCCATTGAGAACAGGGCAGTCCCTGCCACTCCAATTACCTCCTTCCCTGTGGCCACTGTAGCTCCAATGGACACTTGAACTGAGGCGCTGGTTTTGTAGGAATGAGAGCTGATGGTGCAGAGGCCTTTGGGAAATAATCAATTACCATGTTAGAACAGAGTGTGGGGCTGATGGAGATCTTTGCTGACAAAAGCCCTGCTCTCACAAGGTGTTCAGCCCTGGCTCCTCACTTTGCCTTTCACACCCTGCAGGACAGGCCATGCTGGTGAAAATAGACCCAGCACAGGCTTCAGCTGACCTGGCCTTCAGTGCCAATATCTTGATTTACAGCAGCAATTGCAGGACTTGGCATCACGACCTTAACATGGTTATTTTGGAGATGAGTTGGACCCAACATGCTTTGACAGGCTTTTTTGTGAGGAAAACTATGTAATTGCTCATAAGCAATTTACTAAGTATCTTTTTTATGCAGATTTAGCCATTATTTTTAATCTTTATTTAATTGCTGATGATTCTTTTATTTGTGTTTCTTTAGCTGAACTCCCTGATTGGAATATAAGGGCACTCTTTGTGAGGCTTTTGAAACAAAATCCACAGTGGAGCAACAACAATTCAGCCCTAAGCCTTTTCCCATTAGTGATAATAAACAGCAGCTAATCCTTAGCAATACTAAAGGACGCTTTATTTTGCAAACTGTCATATCGTCTCAACGTGCTCTCCAAGAAAAAGCGAGGGGGATATTAATACAGTGCATCTCCTAGTGGCAGCGCAAGGGACATCACAAAATCACGGGATTCTACCACTGTGACAGGATGTCATTTCAATTGCCTTATTAACCATATGAAAAAATATATCACAACAGTGAGAAAACTTCTCAGTTATCTATATCTTACCCCTAAGGCTATTGTCATGAGCCAGTGGCACACTAAGGGAAGAGTACTAATTCAGTTGTCAGCTGCCTTGCCTATTAAACAGGAGGAAAAATACCAGCAACAAAATTGAAACAAGTAATAAGGGTAAGAGAAAGGTCTGGATACCCTTGTCCACTCAATTTCTTAAATTAAACAAATACAATTACTTCTCCTGTTTGCCCTGTCACATAACATCGTACTGGGACTATCGTGCTGCTTTCTAATTGAGTGTTTTCTCTGCCTAAAATGCTACATGGATTGCACTTTAAAAACGTAAGTGCTGGAATGTTATACTCCAAGTTCATGACCTGCATTGTAAACCATAAGAGGATGAGCAACGATCAGCTGAACTAAAAGATGTTCAGGGCTTGGAAAGAGCAGACTCACTCCTAAGGATTAAGGAAATCTGTTGGCTTCTCTGTAGATAATCTGGGTTGTTTGATTAGCCATAGACAAACTCTTCGTATCAGGAGGTGAACAGTCTCCAGGTGTTTGTTTCACAGAGATCAGAGAGTTTTCTAAGACAAATGCAATGACACGATTGTCTGTGTCCCGGCTCTTTGTAGGGGTGCTGGAGACAATTTCCTTACTTCAGTGTCATTTGAGAGCACTCTACAGCTCAATAAGCACACAGATCTCCTGTCACCCCTGTGGCCAGGCCAGCCCACGCTGTGGATATATTTCAGGATACCTCAAATGTCACTACATGACCATATTCAGCCAACTGAAACCTATTATAAACCCCAAATGTATAAACAAATTTGTTAACATTTGTGACTGGTAGTGTTTCACTCCACTTTTGGAGCACTGTGCTGGTGTCTGGAGTGGTGTGGAAGGAGGCGTAAATCTCAAAAATGTTCCTTTCAGAAGACGTAAATTTTTTCTCCACAATTTCGGTGGCTGATATTGGTTACTGGGACATTTGGGGAAGGTTCAGTTTGAGACTGAGACATGAAGCGTGCAGTGCAGCTGCCCAGCCAAGAAGGACCGCATCTGTCAGAAACGCCTCAGAATATTTGCCTGCAGAAGTTGTGGCTGCCCCACCTCTGGAAGTGTTCAAGGCCATGTTGGACGGGGCTCGGAGCAACCTGGTCTAGTTGAAGGTGTCCCTGCCCATGGCAGGGGCTTGGAACTGGATGATCTTTAAGGTCCTTTCCAATTCAAACCATTCTGTGATTCTGCGATCCCTCCTTGCCTCGACTCACATCTCCAGAAGGATTCAGGTCTGCTGTATGTCTCATGGTCCATACACTTGGGCAGCTGAGACACATTCTGCCTCCCCATCTTCCTCTCTGAGTCCACTTTGCCCTCACCTTTACCGTAGTTTGTCATTTGCATTTATGCCAAGTATAAGTGTAGTTCTACACCTTTGTTTTGTTGAGATCTCACAGTGGTGACCATACAAATTCAGGGTAAATAGTCCTTTCAGACGACAGAAAATGGGCATTCCATGCCTACAGGAAAAGGGTGGAAGTATTTCTAGTGATATGAGAAGGATTTCTGCTCTTGCCCTTGTACCAACTAGTTACAGAAAGTGCACTGTAAGTAATGGAGGATGATAACTAGGGGAGGAAGATGTTCCAGGAAAGGTTGGTGAGTCTGTAACCTTCAGAGGACTGGTTTAATTAAAATTCAGCTACGGAAAAAGTTACTATGAACTGAATATTATTTTTAAGTAAAAGGAACAAGATTTCTCTCCTGGTCGTTTCCACATTAGCACAGCACTAGTTCCAAGTCATCCACACTGCCCTTCAGTAGCACCCATCACCTTCACTCCCTTCAGGAACATCTGCTTTGCTTCCAGCTCCAGAGCTGATGACAAGGGAGGCAGACTCTTGATAGTACCCAGTGACAGGACAAAAGGCAGTGGTCACAAATTAAAACACAGGGAAACACTTTTTCTTCTGATAGGAGAGTCAACCTCTGGCACAGGTAGTCCAGAGAAGCTGTGGAATCTCCATCCCCGGAGATATTCAAAACCCATCTGAACATGGTCCTGACTGACTTGCTCTAGGTGGCCCTTCTTGAGCAGAGAGAATGGACCAAATGGCTTCCAGAGGTCCCTTCAATCTCAGCCACTCTGTGACAGGGCAACAGCTGGATTGGAGGCCTCTGCCCAGAGCTCAGTTTTAGGGATCTTGTACTTTCCACACCACCTAAGTCCCATAAGGGTCTCATTCTTGCTGAACATCCTCCACACCAATAGTCCCTTTGTCTCAATTGGTTGCAAGATGTTTTGGGTCCATCAAGCATCACAAAGCAGAGACCTCTCTCTCATGACCCACTCTCTTTCTTGGGGAGCATCCTGAAAGGGGTCCTGGGAGAAATCCAAATATTCCCTGCTGTATCTGGCCCCAGGGGCAGAGAAAAGGCCCTCACACTGTTCAGTCTTCCAGTAGGAATGTTCCCTTTAGCCTCTGCTGTGTTGTCACCCTTAATATAATCATAGCAAATAAAAATATGGCACACATCCCACCCGCTGGATTGAAGCTATTGGGAGGTAAGATAATTGGGATTTCCAGAGAGCAGAAAGCCACACTGGATGGTTCTGTTCACATTATACCATGGTTATGTCGCTATCATTCAGAGCACTGATATCCAGTAACACCAGCCTGAGCAAGCTCACAGCTGTGAAAATAAGTCAAAACCTCTCCATGGAGATATTTCACTGAATAGTTGTTCTCAGTATTCATGAGAAGAAATATTTATTTGGGTGAAAACATAGATCCAATTCTTTTCAGTAAATTAGTAACAGACAATGCAAGTCAAAAGGGTATCTTTTTTTCCTCCTTCTTTTTATTTTAAATTTTATTTGCAGCAAGCCTTCAGCAATTTGTAATTAGATCTTTCATGCTGAGAGGAAAAAAAAGAAAGAGAGGGAGAGAGAGACCCATATTTCTGTAAAATCATTAGTATTTTTGGCAGCAGAGGGCTGGATGCTCAACTGGTGTAAATTGGAGGTAGCTGTACTAAAGCAGGGAGATGCTCGGTGACACCATGGATATCATTCCCACTGCCCGCAGGAGCTGACTCGGAAGCAGCAGCAAAGTGTGACAAGCCCATATTAGATACAAAATTAGCATGTTTGAGGAGAAGATGGAGATAAAATAAGAGATGTAAAAGTGAGAGCAAAGCAGGGTGCAAAATTGTGGTGTCCTGGAGAAATCAGGCCTGTGGAAAGGCAGGAAAAAATGAAGAGGAAGTGGAGGCAAGGACTGAGAAGTCTGATGATCACAAAAGGCTGGAAGAAATCTAAAGGAAGGAGCAGGAGAGTTCAGGAGGGTACTGAAAGGGGAAATCTCATTTTTCAAACTACTCAGAACTTAATAACGGGTGTTTGAAAGAGTACTGGGGAAAGAGAAATTATCTCAAGCCTTTCATCTTTGACAGGTTATAATCAATTGCTGGACAGATCAGTCAGTGGAATGAGCTACCAAAAGATTCAGCTAAAAGACCCCTCATATTTATTGCACTAATACAGTATCTTCTGGCTGGTCTGATTTATACCCATGAAACTGAGTCAGACAAAGAGGTCCAACAGCTCCTCTGAAACTCCTAAGTGAGATAGAGAAGGAATGCAACTATTTAGGTGTTGAAATCTTTGGGGAGAGGATGGTCTCACTGTTATTGAAGAATATCCACATCTCATATCTATATCTATCTCAATATATAGATATGTGTGTACGGGATGGTATGTGAAGCAGGACCCTTGGACTGGCCTGTGCAGTGAAACTCAATGCAGGTCGAATGAATGAATTGTGTCCTGGGTCCGTTTGAGTTCTCTGCATATTATCACAGCATATTTATCATGACAAAGGCTCGTTCACAGCCAGGTGTTAATGAAAGGCCCTAGTTCCTGTATAACAGAACCAGCATTGGAGTTTTTTTTCTTCAGGTCAAATGACTGCCTTGGTACCACTGCCAGGAGAGCCAGCTTAATTTAAACGATCTCTCATCTCTGCCCCTGTGTTTTCCTTCACACTGCCATGAGACTTCAGCAGCACAAGTCCTTTTCTTTCGAGACAAGGCTCTACAGCCTGCAGAGAATTGCGGAGGCCACCGATGGCTAAAGCTGCCCTTGACCACTTGATTTGGTAGCCTTTTACTGGGATCTTGGAAAAGATAATCCTTCATCCCAGTTAGCCCTCTGGATTTTCTAGCATGATCTGTGAGGGCACATCTCTTCTGAGATTTGGGTGCTTCATCCTTCTACTGAAGTTCCTGCTATTCAGTGTGTCTCAATCTCATCTATATTTACCTCTCAGCTGAAATCCTTACTTTTCAGGGGGGAAAAGGGAATTTTTCTTTTGAGAAATAAACCTTTGTGTGTCACACATACATTTGCTTCCCAGCCTACACAAGCCTGTCTTGGAATACCAGGTTCCCACTCTGAACTCTTCTCCTTTACAAGCTATAATCTGTGTTCTCTGAACATCCTTCTGAACTTGCTCCAAGTAAACTATTTCTGCATATCAAGCTATCAGTCCGTCTGTCCATCTGGCTCACTAATGTTCTTCCCAGCTTATTTTTTTAGGTTCTTATTTCTGTTGTGTCCCTATGTCTTTCTCAGGGCAAAAAAAAAAATCTGCCTGCAGGTTAAATTGCCTGGAATATGCGGGTGAACAACAGGTCTGAGGACAAATGGAAGATATTTTTTGCTTAAAAAAAAAAAAAATTGAGTGAATGTCTGTGGGAAAATGCTGCTGGTGTGACCATCTGTGTATTGACATATGTTTGCTGTGGAGGGCTGAATCGAACATTCGGTGCTTCAGTGGGAATCTTGAGTGCCCAAAGAATGGTGTTCTCAGCACTCTGTGCCTTGCTCAGGTCTGGGGGAGCCTCATTACTGAGTTACACAGGGTGACCAAAACTGCTGCACGAGTGGGACAGAAACTCCAGAGGACATTGAGTGACTTCTGTTTGGAGCAATCAGTGAATCCTTTTGAAAAACAAGAAAAAAATCTCAACCAGGCCAATATAGAAACGAAACAAAAGGGTCCTTATTCCATAATACCAGCAATAAAAACCCGACAATCCAAATTAAAGGGTGCAAAGTCTCATCTTGTTCATGAAAGCAGATTTCAGTTTGCTTCAAAACATTGCAAAGCACTGAAATTTAGAGTCCATACTCTCTTTTGATTGAGCAACCACTTTAAATCAACTTGGCATGTAATCCAACAGAATTTATGGGTTTGAGAGGGGCAGGAAGGCTACAGTTTTTGCTTTAATGAGTCTGAGAAAAGTCATGGACTGTGTAGCTGCTTCTTTGAAAGACTGTACATCACCATTAAAACAAAAGGAGTTACTCTAATTTTTCTTCATCTAATTACTGTTCAATGCTGCACTGTGGCACGAAACTTTCCAAGTTACTGTGTCAGAATTAACATCTTTCTCACGGCTAGTTTTGCCTTAACAGTTATAACAAAAAGAAGTGGGCTTTGTGGAGGCCAAGATTAGCCTGAAAAGACTGGTTTTAATGCAAGAAGCCTCTAGAATGGTGTCTTTCACTGTAGTGTGTGCCTTTACCTGTCTGAGATCAGAATTACAGTTAATGGAACTACATGTTGAAGCCATACATAAATGAAGCACAAAGTCAGTCATATACATTCAGAAATTTAACCCACCTCTGGGGTCCCCAGCATAGAAATTACATGGACTTGTTGGAGCAAGTCCAGAGGAGGCCACCAAGTTGATTAGAGGGATGGAGCCCCTCTGCTGTGAGGAAAGGCTGGGAGAACTGGGATTGTTCAGCCTGGAAAACAGAAGGCTCTGGTGTGAACTAATTGCAGCCTTCCAGTACCTGAAGGGAACCAACTTGAAAGATGGGAAGAGATTATTTACAAGACCCTGGAGCAACAGGACAAGGAGGAACGGCTTCAAATTGAAAGAGAGTAGGTTTAGATTAGATATTAGGAAGAAATTCTTCCCTGTGAGGGAGGTGAGGCCCTGGCACAGGTTGCCCAGAGAAGTTGTGGCTGCCCCATCCCTGGCAGTGCTCACGGCCGGGTTGGATGGGGCTTGGAGCAACCTGGGCTAGTGGAAGGTGTCCCTGCCCACGGCAGGGGGTTGGAACGAGATGATCTCTAAGATCCCTTCCAACCCAAACCATTCTGTTATTCTATAATTCAATGAATTACATCTGTTTTTAGAAAGGTGTTTGCTTTGAATGCCAGAGCACTGACAACTCCATGGGATAATTGCAAGCACCTTAACAGGTGTTGCTGGGTTTCCTCTTCTTCATCTCATTTTTTCTGTGATTATAAGGGCCAGGTGGTGGGTTATTTTTTGTTACAAATAATCATATTTAGACCATTCTTCATTTTCTCCTTCCAAAACATGTTTAATTCAGGCACCATATCATAGAGGAGAGCACCAAAGTTTAGTTCCTTGCATGTCCTTCAAATCCAACAGTTCTGGGCACAGCCTGAAGGTCCCCTTGTCACCATTCCAGTTCAGACACAACTGTGTTTAGAAGGTTTCATGAATTGATGTTTCAATAAGAAAAAAAAAAGAAAATGTTATTAAAAAGAGAAAAAAAAATAGGGTTTTTTTGTTTGGTTTGTAGGTTTTTTTTTCAACTCCATTATGTATTTTTAATTACATGTGTTGAAACAATCATAGAGATATTCGTAATAGCAGTTTTTAGTTTTAATAAAGGTAAACATTTTTTTAGTCATGTCTACCTATTTCATGAAAAATATTGGTGAGAAAATTATTAGTAGAAAGGAAGCTCAAAGGCAGAAGTGGGTGGAGAAGTCCTTCTTTGAAAAGTCAAAGACAAATAAAACCATTTTTCACATTTCAGATAGAGATTTTCCAGGGAGTATGGCATTTTCCAGGATTGTTCCAAATGCTCTAATGATCTGCTTGACTTATCCAGCTCCAGGATTTCAGACTTGGCTCATGTGCCTATCTTAAATCTTAAATTTCTCCACTGGGGTTCTTCCTCGGGAATTCAGTTAAGAATGTAGGAGTCAAATCACGCAGGAATCACAAATGGGATATGTAAAGAAAGCCCAGTGAGCTTTAAAATGCCTCTCTTGAGTCATATTGTCTTCCCTAAGTAAGGAGAAAGGGCATTGCTGTTCACCACTTTTTTTATCTAGGAATTTGGAGTCATTAATTTTGGAATTAACAAGGAAAAGGAGAGTCTGAAGCTTGCTGGGATATTTATTTGGCTGTAACTTCACATTTTGGTGCCTGGAAATGTAGAGTAGTTTCAAAAAGATTTCAATTTTTAGCCACATATTTCAGCATCCAAAAACCTTTGGAAATTCACACTAGGGCATGTTACAAGGAAAAGGGAACATCTAAACATGCTGATTTCAGTATGTGTTGAATTAATTCCTTTGTAGACCTTCTCACATCCATATCCTGGTCAGAGGGACTTCCTTATTTCTAATTTATTGACTGAGAACAGAAACATGGAGATTCTAATGGCAAGAATATGTTTTTGCAAACTTGCTGATGTGTTGTCTTAAAGGGAATTGTGAGGAGATAAACCTGTTTGGAAAGGGGGATGGCGGACACATCCTCTTAATTGTCATAGATGCTGTTTTTGAAAATGTTACGTCCGGTCTGTTCTTTGGGCACCATTTTTTTCACTGACATTACAATTTTTTTCCCAAAAATTTGCATTAAAAAAGAGAAAGAACAAGTGTTTTCTGCTGGTCTAGGCAATTTACTGTGCCAGAAGCTAATGAGACATGAATAAAGCCAGAAATGCACATCTTTTCACTTCTTTAAACTTTCCACCTTTTAGCTGCTTCTGATTTTTCCTCAGATATCAGCACAACTTCACTGTGCTGTCAAAGCCTATGTATGATCACATGGCTAAAACCCAGCAAAAATCCCTCATTTCATCCCTTCATTATTCCAATCTAAATGGATGGCTCTGAATCTGGAAAAGAAACTGGTATAATAATAATAATAATAATAATAATAATAATAATACCTTTTCTTGTCTCACTCCCCACCCTGTAATGGCATATTAAGGAAACAAACAAAATCCAAACCCACAAAACTCATCAGGACAAGTAACTACTTTTTGAATGTTATTGATTTATTCATTTGTTTGCACTATATTTCTTCATCACCAACCAGACAGTGGATTTCCCCCAACAAACAAGAAAAGTTTATTCAAACAGGTCATGTCCCTGTTCTGACACACTGCAGAAGAGTGCAAGGTTTTAGGGAGGGGAAGGAAAAGGTGGCCAGATAAGGCAGGAGAAAAGCATGAACCCTTTTGGGACATCTCACATCTTGACAAGTTTATATCGTTTGAGAAATCAGGACCTATGAGCTGTTCCAAAAAGATAACCAATTCCACCCATAGTAGCTAAATTTACACCCCTGTGGAAAAGATTCTAATAGCATTTTGATTAGAATATATGTGTATATAAATGGGAGAATTCCAAAGGAAAATGTACTTGTCTTTTGGATCAGCAGCATTACTCATTATTTCCCACTGAAAAACTTCAAGAAAATCTGCATTTAGCACTTCAAGCATAAACACATGAAAAATCCTCACACATTTGGGTGCATAGACTCATGCAAAACTCTCATGAGTCCATGGATGTGCATCCATTCATTTTATTTATTTATTTTTACTTAGGCTTGTGTATAGAATAGAATCATAGAATCACTGAGGTTGGAAAAGACCTCTAAGATCATCAAGTTCAACTGTCATATAAAGTACTTAAAACTTTAAAGACATTTTAGGACGAAAATAATGAAGACTGATTTTTTCCTCACCACTCGAAAGAATCCCAGGGAGCAATTCCAGTGTCTCCTTGGTACACACTGTGAGTAAGACCTATCATTTTCTCCTGTTCTTCCAGTCAGACAAAGTTGTATCTCACTCCATTGCAGTATTGCTGTGGTTTTGCAGTGTAATTAAATACTCTGAGAAAACTCACACTGTGAGAATCTCCTGTAGAACTGACCTGGTAGGTGACCTCCGTGTAGGAGGAGTAGAGCAGCTCCCACTCTGCTGATCACTGAAGCTGATGGAAGAAGTAACTCTGACATAATATTGCCCAAAATCGGCAGCAGAGGATCCAGACTGGCCAAATTAGGAGGGTGGTTTAGACCCTTGCTCCTACCACTGCTGCATCTTTGACTCCTCCTGAGCACCGTGGCACCATCACCGTGCATCACGGAGAAGCTGTACAAGGAACTATGCTCCTTGTAACTCTGGAGCAGCCCAAGATGCTCTCAAACCATGGCTTAGCTCAACACCAGCTCTTCACAGAGGAGTAGAAATCCACACCTGGGAGGAGCCCTGAGAGATGGTGCAGCACAAACCCCTTCCCTGGGACATGGGGAGGGCTTTCCTACCCTGTGTGAATAGCTTTGCTGTTGGACACAAGAGCTATCAACGGGATGCAGTATTTCCTTAAAAATAACTT
The DNA here is from genome assembly GCA_013396775.1 of Cephalopterus ornatus. Lineage (NCBI taxonomy): Eukaryota > Metazoa > Chordata > Aves > Passeriformes > Cotingidae > Cephalopterus > Cephalopterus ornatus. Next base: position 222,533 of record VZRE01013999.1, read on the forward strand.
AAAAACTGAGGTTCCCATAGTGGTGGGATAAACTCAGACCACAACAGTTCCTTGTCCTGTTGATAGCCATTGATGCAATTCACACAGTCTATGATAATGATAAATTACATGAATTAAAGTGGATCAAAATAAATACTGCAAGTGTGCAGAGGCGCCTCAGAATCATGACCTGATAATACAGATCAATTGTATTAAATTATATTAGAGTCAATTATGCACAAATTTCTTGCTGTACTGTACTGAGCTGCTTGCTGTAGCACACTTGCAATGGCTTTTTTTCTCTTCAAAAGCACTGATCTTAAAAAAAAGCTGTCCACACACAAAATTTTATACTCAGGAATATTGTCTTTGATTTCACTGCTAAACATAATGAAAGGTGAAGGTACCAGTGGAGGCTTCTTGTGATCTCACCTACATTATTAGGATCATGCTTGAGTTTTCACCTTCCCCTGTCAGATGGTTGGACCCCAAACTGGTAGGACTGTCAGCTCATTCCTGTGTGTTCCTCATCCAATATCTCTCATTTGATATTCCATGAACCCACTGGAAATTACATGGATGCCCAAATTCGTGCTAAATGTCAGGTCATCGTCTTTGTTTGCTTTATACTGAAAGTGGAAACAATTCAAATACCTTCTTCTCATTCAGAGCAAGGCTGGGCAACCATAATCATAAAACTATGGAATTATTTTGGCTAGAAAAGACCTCTAAGGCCATTGAGTTAAATTGTTAAACTATCATTGCCAAGTTCACCCCTGAACCATGGTCCTAAGCACCACATCCACACGTCTTTTAAATACCTCCAGGGATGCTGATTCCGTGTCTTCCCTGGCCAGCCTGTCCCGATGTTTGGCAACCTTTCGATGAAGAATGTTTTTCTAATATTCAACTTACACCTTCCCTGGCATAACTTGGAGACTCTTCTTTTTGTCCAGCCCCCACCTGGCTACAATCTCCTTTCGGGGAGTTGTAGAGAGTGAGAAGGTCTCCTGTGAGCCTCCTTTTCTCTACACTAAAACCTTCCATCTCCCTCAGCCACTCCTCATCAGCTTTGTGCTCCAGACCCTTCCCCAGCTCCATTGCCCCTCTCTGGACTCACTCCAGCCCCTCAATCTCTTTCTTGTCGTGTGGGACCCAAAACTGAGCACAGGATTCGAGGTGCTTGACCATCACTGTGCCGAATACAGGGGGACAATCAAAACGATGTCCTGCACCCAGGACTGAAGAAGTGGCGGCAGCTCTCTGAGGTTCTGCCCAGCGTGTGAAGCAGCGTTGGCATCGCTGGTGTTTTAACAGAGCTGCTGGAGTTTTCGCTGTAACAGCATTGCCACCTAGTGCTCCTGTGGTACAGTTCAGCCAGGGCCTGGGAAACGATGTGTTTTAGCAGCTGAAACAAGTACAAAACAAGTTTTTTTAGCAGGGTTTTAATATTTTAGAGGACTGGACAGGCTGCAAGAAATACCGTGGGTATTTTGGGTGATCCACCTCGGTCAAGTGCATGTAAATGCTCCCAAGAGGTGAGGAACTGATGTTGCAGTCACTGCAGACTTCTGAAAAGAAAATTGAATTGAAATCTATCTGCTCTAAAGCTATAAATAAAGCCTAAACTGGTGATCTAGACTCCTTCTGCTGTAAATACACACAGGTGACTCCCCAAGTCGTAATACATCCAACACAAATGAGAATGTGTTTATTAAAAATCTTGATAATTTATTAAAAATCTTGGTTTATCAATAAACATGTGTTTATTGATAAGGATGTGTTTACCACTATTCATTATCATAAACACAGTAACATCCTCTTTGTGTTTTTGTCCTCTCAGTTCATCATCCAGGGAGCCACCATTACTTACAGGTGGGTAATTTTTGTTGAGGTGAGCGTAATTTGAGACTCAAAAGTGTAGATTACAGCAAAGCTGGGAAAAGATTCAGAATCTCTCTAACCACATTATAACCTCTCCTGTACAACTAACTTTTCGTGAGAGTGAAGGAACACCCCACTTCTGAACTAAATCAAAGCTTCCTTGCTTGTTTTTGCAGTGATGTGTGAGTGTAGTTTCACACGGCCTTTTGAGGAATTTGGGGTTTGAACATTTTAAATTGGATCCCAGTGACTATGCTACTACAAAGCGAGAAAGGAAGCCTGCAGGGGAGAGATAGGATTTTATTCCCAAAAGAAAACAGCTATATAAGAACATCTATTCTAGACAGTCCTGGGGACAAGGTTAAAAGTTTTGCTCACTGTAACGGTGTTGATTTGAATTTTTGCCAAGTGAAATTGCTGCCTTTTCTGCATAGTTCTAGGTAACCTGCAGGAGGGAGATTTCTGGCAGGAAACATGTGGAGATGGGATTGAAATGGACTGGCTGCAGACCGTGTTCTTGAATTGTGTCAGAGTTTGACACTCTTTTAGTGAAGCTGTGTCCATGTGAGCTTAAAACAAAGTCATGATGCTTTAGCACAAGTCGGGTGAGTCTACCAAGTGCTCTAAGACCACATAAATAGCTGGTACTAGTCTACGCCACCATGTGTTGATTTGCTGAAAGGCAGGAGGGCTCTTCAGAGGACCTGGACAAGCTGGAGAGATGGTCTGATTCCAACGGGATGAGGTTCAACAAGGCCAGGTGCCGGGTCCTGCACTTTGGCCACAACAACCCCCTGCAGCGCTACAGGCTGGGCACAGAGTGGCTGGAGAGCAGCCAGGCAGAAAGGGACCTGGGGGTACTAATTGAC